>PVJI01000022.1:0-175817 GCA_004026765.1 Micronycteris hirsuta | reverse complement strand
GACCTCTAGAAGCTGGAGGTGGTGAGGAAACAGACTCCACTGGCGGGCGCCTCCCTGCCAGCACCTTGATTTCATCCCAGCAGCTAGACCAGCGTCAGGCTTGAAACACGGGAGCCGCATGCAGGCCGCTGTGCGTGGCTGAGCCGCTGCGTGCGTGGCGGTTTGTTACGGCCGTGATGAAGGGCCGGTGAATAGACAAGTGTCTTGGTTGCTCGCATGCAAAGTAAGCAGGCCCTGCTGTAAGGCAGAAGGGACCCCTCCCCTCCCACCACCGAAGTGCAGTGGGGTGTGGGGAAGGGGAGGGAGCCTCAGAGGCCTGGGATAGGGGAGGTCCGGGAGAGGCAGGCCCTGGGCCCCAGCTCTTTGGGACTGGCTGCCACTTGCTCCGTCTGAGCCTCCCTTCATGTCAGTTTCCCTTTCACGCTTCGTGCCCCAGACGCAATTGTCTCTGGGCTGCTCTGCCCCTGCCCTGCCGAACTGGAAGCCTCATCGCGATGACACTGATCTTCACCCAAGACTTACCCTGAAAGGGACGCAAGATAACACCCAAGTTTACTCCTGGGTTCTGGCTGCTCATGGGGAGCAGCTGTGGGGACACAGACAGGGGCTTCCCAGGCCTGGGGTGGACGCGGCAAGGCGGGCAAGCCCAGCCATGTCCTGCCCTCCGGGCTCTAAGGGCTGGGAATAGAACACCCAGGCCCTTGTCCTGCTTCTCCAGGGGAGTTATGGAAGCCCTGTCCCTTTAAATGGCATGGGATGCCTCTTGCCAGGAATAGGGACTATAACGTGGAGAAGACACCAGCGTTACTCACTTCCTTCACTTGCCAACAAAAGAGCACCTTTCCAGGCCCCCCTGCCCCCCAGATCAACCTCACACGGAAACTAGAGCTGTTGGGGCACCTACTGCTACCCAGACTACAGACACGCAGGCAGGCGCTCCCCCAGGCCTGGGGCTCAACCCCAAGACCTTTAGCCTCACGTCTACTCTGCCCGTCGGTAAAGGCGCCAGCCAGCTAGTTTGCCAGAACCCCTGGGCCATTGGCAATCCTGTTTCTGAGCTCTGGAACAGGGGGACTCCCAGGCCGAAGCCCCAAAGCTGGCCTGAGACCAGCCAGACCTCATCCCCATCGTCTGAACTGGGGGCTCTGCAAGCCCTGCCCCCCACCCCCACACTGGAGGCCAGCACAGGCCAGAAAAGACCTAGAGGGAACATTCCTGAAAAAGGCCAGAAGGTGAGGCGAGAACCCAGGGGTTAGGGACCGTGGGGAGGCCTCTGAAGGCGCCACTGGAGGACAGCACAGCTGGCCCTCTACATCTGCAGGCTTTGCACCTGCAGATCTAACCAACTGCAGATGGAAAAAAAAAATTAAGTTACATTGTTGCCCTGGATGGTGCGGCTCAGTGGATTGAGCACCAGCCTTCATACTGAAAGGTCGCCAGTTCGATTCCCATTCAGGGCACATGCCTGGGTGGCAGGCCAGGTCACTAGTTGGCAACTGTATCTCTTGCATATTGATGTTTCTCTCCCTTTCTCCCTCCCTTCTCCTCGCTCCAAAAATAAATAAATAAAATCTTTTAAAAAGAAATTTTAAAAAATTACATTGTAGCCAATGTGTACTAGGTCATTAGGCCTATAATGGTTGGGTCTGTACTGAATGTGTACAGACCTTTTTCCTGGTCATTATTCCCTAAACAACGCAGTCTAACAAGTGTTCAGGAAACATTCCATTGTATTGGGTGTTCATTATAAGCAATCTAGAGGTGATTTGAAGTGCACCGTTGGATGTGTGTGGGTTATGTGCAAATGCTGCCCCAGTTTATAGGGACTTGAGCATCTGCAGCTTTTGATGTCCACAGAGGGTGTCCTGGAACCATCCCCCGTGGACACTGTGGGACCACGGCACAGGCACTGGGTGAGGGGCCACTGCTCGCTGCTTGAGTGGCAGGGGAACCTCTGCCCAGCCGTTTGCTCCCCGGGACGCAGGCCCTGCCCTGGCAGAGCAGGCCCAGGGCTCAGACGTATGTTCCTCTCCTAGCGAGGCCCCCTCCGCCCCACGGTCCTCACGCTGGTGGTCTCCAGTCCCCTCAGCTGGGCTGTCACTGTGCTTGAGTCTGTCCATTTGCTTGTCCATTTGCTTTCCCAGGCCCTGTGTGCTGCGTGCTCATGACTTAGTGTCTGCCTACGTGTGTGGGCAAGTGGCTATGTGTTAGCATGTCTGTCTAAAGCTCTGCGTGTATGTCCCTGTGTCGTCAAGGGCTCAGGCGGGCCTGGGGGGCTGAAAGGAGGTCCCCCGAATGCCCTGTGGTGCCAGGCAGGGACTGCGGAAGGTGGTGGAGCCCTGGCTGGGCTCTGGACTCCAGGTCCTCGTGTCCGTGGAGGCGGCCGCAGGGCCGGCCGCCTGCGTCAGCCTTGAGCGGCCATCAATAGCATGCGGTTAATTAATTTGATGGGAACAGCAGGGACCGCCGTTTGCATTTAGTGAAGTTCCAGGAACTTCCAACCTCATCTTCATAATTGGCCTCATAAATTGTAAGAAAGAGAGAGATCAGCAAAGCGGGAGGGAGGAGGGGCTGCCCGTCCGTCCTTATTTAATTTTATTGCTGAAATTCATCTTTTTAGCCTCCTCCGGAATCGGCTCTCCCTGCCGGATTTGCCTAATCATGATAAATTAATATTCATTTCCCCACCTCTTACCGGCTCCTGCACTCCGACGGAGTTGGGGAGGGTCTCCTTTCAGCCCCTCTGCCAGGCCTGGGTGGGAGCCTGGGGGTGGGACCCTGAAAGGGAGCTTGCAAGCAGGACAGGAAGTGGAGCCTGAGGAGGGAGGGCTGAGGGGAGCCCAGGAGAAGGGGTGGCTGTCACCCTGGGGGGTGAGAGCGAGGGTGATGGGCTCGGGCTCCCAGATGACAGGCTCCTGACACCCCTGTCTCTCCCTGGGCAGGCTCAGTCCAGAGGGTCCAGGGTGCTGCCCAGTTAGGGCTGGGGGAAGGGTCAGGAAGAGCCCAAGAGGGCTCTTCTGGAGACCCAGAGGCTGAGACTGGGGGCAGACGGGATGGATTTCAGAGATGAATTGTGAAGACCAGCCGGAGTTGAGAGGTGAGGGAGAGGAGCAGGTTTCTCCCTGACCTGGTCTTTGCCCCACTCCCCCACCAACTGAGTAAGTGCAGGCCGCTGTGCCCTCTGCAGACTCCAGGAGGGGGGACCTACTTCCTCTGTGGGCCTCATTGGCGCCCATGGTCTCGGGCCAACAGAAGCAGCCTCCTCTCTGCTTCCCCACAGTCCAGCGCAGCTGGGTGACTGGCCCCTCACACTGGGAATCTCGGCTGTGCTGCGCGACTGTGCCATCGACTCTTCCTTAGTAAGGCTCTTCCGAAGGCCTGCAGGGGGTGCTGCTGGGAGGATAACGAGTCCTACCCTTCTCTGGGCAGTGCGCCCCTGGAAGTCCAAAAGATCAAAATTCTCTGTCTTCTGGCATCACAATTACTATGTGAGAACTGGGAGGAATTTTAAATTTCATTCAGTCCCATTTTACAGATGAGGAAACTGAGGACCAGAGATGGGGGGTGACTGGCCCAAGTCTCACAGAAGTCAGGGGTGCTTAGGCTAGGAGTGAGGGATGCTTCTACCCCACCTTGGAGGCTGGGAGTGGTGGGCAGGATTCTAAGATCCCAAGTGACCCTCCCACCCCCCACCCCCCGCTTCCTTTTGAGTGTGAGAGCCTTTCAACTATGATGAGGCATTACTCCCGTGGTTATGTCACCTTATATGGCAAAAGGGGAATTATTTGAGTGGTCCTGCTCGAATCACACGAGCCCTTTCAAAGCAGAGTTTTCTCTAGCCGGTAGCAGAAGGAGCAATCAGGGAGATTCAAAGCAGGAGGAGGATGCGCCCTGCCTTTGCTGGCGTTGCAGATGGAGGGGCCTGTGTGCCGGGACCAGGGAGAGTCCTCAAGGAACTGAGAGCACCCCCCATCTGACAGCCAGCAAGGAAAACGGGGGTCTTAGTCCTACAACCACAGTGAACTGTATTCTGCCACCATCGAGAACAAGCTTGGAAGCTGATCTTCCCAGGAACTTCCAGATAAGAGCTCAGCCCAATGGCTTGGCTTCAGCCTCGTGAGACCCTAAGCAGAGAATTCAGCCGAGCCTGCTGGGGCTGCTGGCCTACAGAACTGTGAGGCAGTAAATGGGTCTCGTCCTAAGGGGCTGAGTTTGTGATCATTTGTTATGCAACCACAGAAAACTAATACACATGGGAAGCATGTCTTAGGGTGCTCCTGAGCGGGGAGGAGGTGAAGCTGGGAGAGGTCTCGGGCTCTACCCTAATGCCACATCCCTCTCTCCATATTCCCACATGGCACAGCTGACGGGAGCTGCTCCCCAGATGCCAAAGTCCTCACCACTCCCTATTGTTTTCCCTGGGACCAAACCCTTGTAAACCATTTACATTTAGGACTCCTGCCAGGCAGAGTCGGGGCCCCTGCGTTGTGAGGAGCAGTGAGTTCACCTCTCACAGGAAGGGGTCGTTGACAGGAGGAATTTCCACGGAATTAGGTTGGGCAGAGCCTTCTAGGGTGTGGGCACTATGGGCCAGCTGATAATTTGGTGCCTTTCAAACTGGAGTTCAAAACAATTATTCACGTGGGCACCGGTAGAAGATGTTTTGATTGCCATTGGAGAGCACCAATGTCTTTGGAGCTTGGAGAACCCCAACTGACATTTTGCAAGTTCTGGGCAGAGTCTCCTGTGAGGAGACCTGGGTTAGCTGCACCAGATTTCTGGTTTGTTTCAGGGAGGTTTCAGCAGCATTCATTGATCGACTCCTGGGCCTGGCCCGTCACCCTTAACCCAGTCCTGAGCATGGGTTATAGCATGTGACCTTCCCAACAGCCTTATGGGCAGTTGTGGTATCCCCACTTTGCAAATGAGGAAAGTGAGGCCCAGAGAAGTTCGTTCACTTGTGCTAAATCACACAGTACATGAGGAACAGAGCTGGGTTTCACCTTAGATCTCTGTGACCCAGGAAGCCCAGCTATTTTCCTTGGCTCACCTCTGGGAGTGTCTCTAGAGCAGCTCTAATGGGGTTTTCTCTCCTAACCTCACTCCCTCCTCCCATGTATCCAAAGCAAGGGGCCCTGAGCTTCTCAGAGTCTGGTGGGTTCCTAAGGTGGACATTGAAGGACACAGTCCCTGGCCCTGAAACCTGAGGATTTGAATCAGCAAATGCCCACTTGCCCTGACCTCCCACCTCTATTAGGGAATCAGTGGTATGTGGGGCACAGATTCCTAAGCTCCAGCCCTACATGAGGCAGAGGTCCTGGTTCTATAGCTTACATATGTCCCCCTACAGGCCTCACTGTGACTCCCATGGCCCCCTCATGTGTCCCTGCATGTGCCTGGCCCCTCCCTTACTTGTTGCCACATGGACCCCACACAGAGTCCGATTGGTCCTTGCCTGGCCTAGGCTCCCCCAGGCTGCAGGCTTCCCCTGAGGAATCATCTCTGATCACAACCTTGGACTTGGCACTGTATGGGAGCATTTGGGGACCAGTTTGACAAGGACCTCCAGTCAGGCCACCCTATCTGCCTGTCAGACCAGATGCCTCCTTGGAAAGAAATCATTCCCTGCCTTCCCCCCTTTCTCTCAAGCTTCCTAATGGGGAGAACGCTCAAGCCGCTCAGGGACTGGGCCCAGGAGTGAGGACCCAGAGGCCATGTCTTTCCTCTCCCGGCCAGAGAGCAGTCCTGGAGCTCTGGGCAGCCCTGGCTTCCCACGTCAGGGGCCAAGGGCGGCAGTCCCCACCTTAGAGCTTCTGAGAACCAATGTCCCCCGCCTTCAGGGCCTCCCGTGAGCCTCCCCCAACCGAGTCCCTGTGGAAGCTGCAGGTCCACGTGGTGGAGGAGCGCCCCAGGGAGGTGGCCTGAAGAAACCCACCTGCCGCCCTGTGAAGTCTATTCTCGGACTGCAGATTCTCCCCCATAACCCGGCTTCATGGCAAGAAAAGCATGGCTCTCTCCACTCCACGCTTCAAGTTCTGTCTTTCTGGACCTCCTTCCCTCCAGCCCATAGGAAAGAACAAATGGGCCTCTCTGGTATCTGGAGTGGGAGTGGCTGTTCCAAAGCAGGGTGATGGCAAGTCAGGGGAACGCTCCAGGGTGTAACCTGGGGTGCAGGGGCGTGGCCGCAAAAGGGTATGGAGTGGGCGGGCAGAGGGCAGAGACTCAGGGTGGGCGGTGGCCTCCAGGTGTGCCGCGCAGGCGGTGGGGAAGGTGTTGAGGCTGACGAGCGCGCTTTCCGGGAGTCGCCAGCAGAGGGCGCGCGAGGACCGGCGAAGAGGTCCGGCAGCGGGGCGGGGCCCGGGACGGGGGTGTGGCAGGTGCCGTGGAGGAACCTTCCCGGGCGGTTTCGCTCAGAGCTCGGGGTGTGGGGAAGGGGCCTGGAAGAGAGCGGACTACGCTGCCGCAGCGCGGCCCCTCGCTCTGGCGGAGGTGGCGGCGGATGGGGATGCGGCCCAGGGCGCCCCGCCAAGGGGGGGTTGACCCTCCCATCACGGGGGGGGGAGCGGGGTCTGGCGAGGCGGATGCTGAGTCGCGTGGGACCCCTTTCCCAGGCTCGCCTCTGGTCGGGACTCTGTGCTCCAGTTTCCCCCTGGGTGACTTCTGTTCTTGCTCCTGGAAGCTCTGAACTGAGAGACCAGGTGGAGTGAAACGCCCAATGAGAGAGAACCAGCATCTCCTCGGTGCCCCCCCCCGCCCCGCCCCGTCCACCTTGTGCGCGAGCTCGGTGGTAGGGGAGTAGAGAGAGAATGGGGGCGGGGGAATGAGCGATGGAGCGAGAGGGGGCCTGGAGGAGCAAGTGGAAGGGGAGCGTGGAGGGGGAGGGAGGGGAGCAGGTGGGGTCAGTGGGTAAGAAGAGGGGCCCAGCCCCTTCAGGGACGCCCTCCAGAGACTGGGGCCGCCAGAGCCCCCTCCGGGCTATGCTGGGGGCCAGGTCTCCGCTGCATCCTGGGAAGCATCGCTCTGCCCAGAGTCCCCTCCAGCGCCGTGATTTATGGCTGGGCCAGGCCTGGCGACCTTGGACGGATAACTAATGACGGGTCAATAACGCTACAGAAAAAGTGAACTGGTGAGGGAGGAGGGACGAGGCCCATTAGCCGACTGTCCCTTTCCTCCCGGCATCTTCTTCGCAGGCCGATGGCCTCTCGTTGCAGTCCCCTTGCTGCGGGGGGCGGGGGGGGGGCGGGGCGTGGTTCCCGAGGGCTCTTAGCAGGTCTGGGAGGGGATAGTCAACACAGCTACGATAGTAGGGGGAGGAGGCAGGGACCAGAACATACTGGAGGGACCCAAAGTGGGTCGTGAGGGAGACCGGTGGCTAGGGGTTGGGCTTTCTCCCTGCTTTTCCGTGCATAGGAGAGGAGAAGGTCATGTGCTGGGAAGCCAAAGTTAGCAGGTGGAGTCCCTCTCAGGCAGAGAGAAATGGGGGGGCGGGGCATGGTGTCCTCTACCCCTCTCCCTGCTGCTTCCTCCCGCAGCCCACATCTTTGGAGGTGTCCTCTGTCTACTCCTACCCCAAACTATCTGCAGCCAGAGTGTTTACTTCAGTCGTGGGCACCTTCGTATTTGCCCTGTGTCCCAATCTGGCAGGCGGGTTGTGGGTGGTGGGGGGCCTGAGTCTCAACTCCTAGAACATCTGGCTCTGTTGAGAATGGACCACAACCGCCTCATCCTCGGTCCACCAATTCCCCTTCCTCTGCGAGAGTTCACCTGGGTAGCTCCCAGGGCCCCCAGTCTATTTTCAATGCCCCAGGAACCCAGAGTCAAGGGGAAGGAAACACTGTCACAATACCTGCTTTGACAAAATATCTCTCAGTCTCGTTGTGTGGGTGAAGTTGAAGTTCAATGAACAGTCAGCAGAGGGATGAGCCGAGACTTGAACTCATATCCTCTGGCTCCAAACCACAGGCTCTCTGGCCACATCGCCCCAGACTGGCGGGCTGCTTCCTCTGCATGCTCCTTAGCTCATGCCTAGCTTGGTCTGCAAAGGAGACACCCAATGTGGCGGCCACCCAGGCGAGGGCATTCTTACCTCAATGTGGACACCGGGTGGCAGAGCGACCCTGGAGGCAGCGTAGGGCCATGGATGTGGGCTAGAGGAGCGATGTTCAACCCTTTTCATCTCCTGGCGCACATAACTAATTACTGAAATTCAGCAGCACACCAAAGAATATATTTTTTGCAAACCTGACAAAAACTAGGTATAATTTTGATCTATTCACACCAGACGGGTATTGTTGTGTTGGCTGTTGTCATTATTTTTTTTTTTTTAAAGATTTTATTTATTTATTTTCAGAGAGAGGAGAAGGGAAGGGAGAAAGAGCAATGTATGGTTGCCTCCCACATGGCCCCCACTGGGGACCTGGCCCACAACCCAGGCATGTGCCCTGACTGGGAATTGAACTGGGACCCTCTGGTTCCCAGCCCGCGCTCAATCCACTGAGCTACACCAGCCAGGGCTGTTGTCATTATTTTATCTGACAATCTGAGGGAAAGTGCGTCTGACTAAATAGTCAGGGATTGCGTGTTTTAAAATTTCCTGCAGCACACCAGGTGAAAATTGTTGGGCCAGAGGAGCAGAGTCGGGCCTTCACGTACCCCTCATGGTGGGGGACTGGACGGCTGGTGTGTACTTGTGTTGATGCGTGTATGCATGCTTGTTCATTCATGAGTCACTTATGCCTTCAGCAAACTGGTACTGAGTGGCAAGCGTGTGCCATGCCCTGGGGATAAAGCAGCAGCCCTGGGGAGCTTATATTCTAGCGAGGGGAGTGCTAGGATAGGTGTGTTTCAGGAGGCCCCCCTGTGCTATGCGGCTGGGTGCCGACTCACTGCAGAGTAGAAACAAGCATGGCAGAGGTGTGTGAAGGCCCGGCTCACACTCTGGGGATGGAGACACTGAATCCTCCTCCATCACCTCAACCCCTCACTCAATGCCCAGACTCTCACACACCCTTGAACCCACCAAGCTCACTATCTCCCCTCCATCTGCTCCTTCTACTGTCTTATGCAATCAACCTAGAAATCTGAGGGATCCCTGGCTCCAGGACCGGCTACATAATTTTTAGGGCCCAGTGCCAAATGAAAATACAGCCTCCTTATAAACTTATAAAAAATTCCAAGACAGCATTAAACCCAGCACTGGGCCCTTTTAACTGCAGGGCGCTGTGGGCCTGCACAGGCCAGGTGCCTGTGAAGCTGGCCCTGCCTGGCTCCTCCCCCACGCTCATGTCCACATCCGTTGTCTTCGCAGCCCTCCCCTTTTCTATGTCAGTGCCAGCTCCTGCCTCGTTCGTCCCTCTTGTGGACCTGGCTCCTTGCTGGCCACCAGCCTTCAGCCCTTTCCCTGCGCCAGCCTCCCGGCCCCAATCTAAGTCCCGTTCCCACACACTCACCCCGCACCCTTCTCCTGCACTCCTGGCTTCTTAGACTCGGCCCCAGCGCTCCCTGCACTTTTCCATTTTCATACCCCCCATTCAATTCCTTTTGAAAATGCACTCTTCCTTTAACCAACAACGCTTTTCTTTTTTATAATTTTCACTTTTTAAGTTTAGAAATCACAGAACTTTATTAAATCTTACCTTCACTTTCTTTAAAAAATTTTTTTATTTATTGACTTTAGAGGGAGAGGAAAGGGGGGTGGGAAAGAGAGAGATTCAGTATGTTGTCCCACTCAGCTGTGCACGCATTGGTGGAGTCTGGTGTGTGCTCTGACTGGGGATTGAACCTGCAACCTTGGCATATTAGGACGACACTCTAACCAACTGGCTCTCAATCAACTTTTCTGATTTTCTGGTTGGAAATCTCACATCACAAACTGTGTACTTGAGTCAAATCATCCTCTGCCTTCACTCCTGGCCCTTTGTCTGGTCCCTCTAGTAAACTCGAAATTCCAGACGCAGAGACGGTGTCATATCCATCATTTTAACTCCACAGCACCTAGTTGACATGTGCGTGGCAGGGGCTCAGTTAATATTTGTCAAGGCAGCTGTTGGTATCTTTTGTGTGGGAAGGCCCTGAATTGTGTGCAGAGCTGTGTGTAAGGGCCTGTGTCCACACACACATTTCTGCTTATGTGTGTACTTATTATCCATGCATGTGAAGGCATGTTGGGAGCACACACGTGCCCAGACATAAGTGGTTTCTGCAGACATGTGCATGGATTGCAGGTGCAGAGGTATGCATGGCTCTGTGCACGGGTTTCTGTGGGTGGGTGTGTACCCAGATCTGGTGGCAGATGCTCGCCCATGCATGGCACAAGAGCACGTGTCCGTGGTCCTGTGAGGTGGGGGTTGTGCCTGGACAGGAGCTGCAGGTGCACTGTGCAAGGACACAGGCGGCTGGCGCGTGTGCAGGCCATGTGTGTGCACAGCTGCGTGTCCTGGCCTTGGGCAAGCCGGACCCCCAGTGCGCCCCCTGCTCCCGCTGAGCTTGCCGCTTTGTTCCTCCGCTGCAGGCAGCCGCGTGGGCTCCCGGCTCCCGGCTCCCGGTCTGGCCCACCGTGATTGGCGGCCCAGCGGCCGCTTGGCTCCCTCCCGGGAGGGTGGAGCCCGATGATGGGCTCCCGTTACCGGCGCAGGGGGGTAGGGGTGGGGGGGTGCTAGGCCATCCATCTTCTGTTATTACAGCGTAATGGGGCTGCTCGGGCGCCCGCCCATTTGTCATCGGCCTCGTTCGCTGATAACGGGCATTTGTCATCACTTTCCTCTGCGCCAATGTCATCAGCTCCGCTGACAGACGGAGGTGGGGGGTGGGGGATGTCGCGTGCATGAGCACAGGCGCGCACACATGCACTTGGGCCTGCTGGACACACTCATGCGCATATAAACGGGCGCGCGGAACCAAAGGGGGCACACTGAACCTGGGGGGACACATGTCCCCGCGTGTGGATCAAAGCTCCCTGGAGACTGCCGCACATGCAGACACACTCGGAAGAGCCTCGTCTGTCAAGCAGATACTCCCAGCTGGAGACCCTTTCCCCAGTGGAGGAGATGTGTGCTGGGGGAAGGGCTGGTCTTCGTGGCTAATGGCAGTTTGAGTGTAGGTGGCCCTTTGCCAGCTCCCTGTGTGCACACGTGTGACATCAGCCACCAATGTTTATTGAGCCCTCCACAGGCTCTACAGGCTTGTGTGTGACTGTGCGTCCCATGGGCGGATGGGACAGCCGGACGGCCACACTCAGGCCTCCCTGACCTCTCACACAAGGACTTTCAGCAAGACGGCAGGGCTGGGGAGCGGAGTCAGGGGGCAGTGGTCCCCACAATGCCTTCCTCCCAACCCTCCAGAGACAGCTTAGCTGAGAGCTACCCTTCCACTCCTGGCCCCACACAGGCACTGAGCCTAGGCTGATCCGCAGCACGAGGGACTCAGGAAAAACTCCAGAAAGAACTTCCTGCCTGGAAAGGAGTAGGGATGGTGCTAGTAGCCAAAAGGGGAGCTTGGAAGGCAAAGAAGATGTCCTGTCCTCCTCCTGCGCCCTCTGGGCGGGGTCAGGGCCCACCACCCGGGCGTGCATGATGCGTCTTGCTGAGTCTGCAGTCTAACGCACTCTCTTTAAGGTGGCAGAGGGGCTCCTTTAGTCCTTATTAGGGAAGGAGTGCCCCCCATCTCTCTGGTCTCTGGCTGTCTGGCACATATTAGGTGCTCAATAAATAACTGTTGAATGATTAAGTGATTGAAGATAGGGTGTGTGGAGGAGGTGGGGAGGTGTCTTTCTAGCCCCTCCCTGAGTGGCCATCAGCCACTGATGACACAGATGTCACCGCCCATCCTCCCCCAACCCCTTTCCTCACTCCTTTGTAGCCCCCCCAAATTCCCCTTTCCCCCAGCCTCTCCCTCCTGGGCTGAGGGGGAGGGGTGGGGGGAAGGTCCCCTGGCAAAGCAGGGCTTGCTTGTTCCTTGTAAATGAAGACCATAATTAACATTAAATTAAGGTAATACAAATGAAGGCAACATAGAGGCTGACAAGATGAGCGTTTGGGGAGGCAGTGGGGAGAAGTGATTCATATTTTTAATTTACTGTACGGATGGGCCGTGTGGCTGGGGAGCGGGCGGCTCGCGTGGAGGGGGTGTCGCCCCGCGATGTTTGCTGGGCTCTGAGCAAGCACACAATGACTATTAAACCCAACTGTCCATATAATGGGACAGATCCGACAAGACGCCCACCGGAGCACCAGGAGCCCGGCTGGCCCGGCTGTAAATCCTGCCCGCACGGCGCTCGCCTGCCCGCCTGCCCACCTGACCAGTTATCCTGGCTTGGCCCAGGCCTGGGGTAGGGCAGGCACCATCCCCACAGGGCCCGAGAGTGGCCTTGGGCCTGGAGAATCAGGGGAACCAAGAAGGCCCAGGCTGTCTGCCCTGGCCGAGCAGTGTCGGGGGCACTGGAAGGTCAGGTCCTGACTGTGTTGGGGGTGAGGTGGGCCCTGGCACCCCCCTCTCAGCCCAGGACCTTGGTGCCAGGGTGGGGCTGGGGCTCTGTGGTCCACTCGTGGTCTGTCCCAGGAGTTGAAGAGAAGGCAGCGGTGTCCCGCTCCAGAGAGGGGCGCTAACGTCGTCTTTACCGTCAGGGCTCCCGCTTAGCAACCACTCACTGAGCACCAGCCCCCACTTCCGACCCAGGGAGTTCTCACAGCCATCCCAGGAGGAAGATGTTCATCTGCCTTTTACACGTGGGGAAACCGAAGTGGTCACAGAGCTTGCAAGTGTCCACTGCCCCATTCCACACACCCAAACCCCGGATGGGGCGACCCCTTGATCCTGAAAATGTCATATAAGAAATGAAAGCCAGGGGGGCGGGCGGAAAAAAAAAAAAAAAAAAAAAAAAAAGAAATGAAAGCCAGCATCCCAGGCGTCCCTCACCCGCTGGACCCTGAGGCCTTAGACGTGGCGCTGTCTGGGGACCCCAGTGGGAACTGGGACACAGGCATGCACTCGCATCCCCCCTCCCGCCCTCCCAGTCAGAAGAAAGGTGTCAACAAGTTCCATGCAGGCAAGGACGGATCCCTGCTTATTCACTCTGCAAACGGAGCTGCCGAAAGACGCTCGTCCCTGGGATGAGAGACGCAAGTGTAATTTAGGTTTTGATATTATGAAAGTCTCGCTGCTCTAAAACAGCGGGGCACTCGGTGCCTCATTAATAAAGGATAAACTCGGAGTCTATTTACAAGGCGCTTTTTGGGGTTATTTACTCTCCAATATACATATGTAATGTTGCGCATACTTACCGCTAGGTACTGCTCATCCTTCCAGCCTGGGCCTTGGAGTCACCCTGGGGAGTGGAGGCCCTGCAGGGTAGAGAGGGCCCCTGGGGAAGAAGGAAGGCAGAGGGGTCGCCCTCTGAGAGAGGGGAGGCTTTGTGGGAGATGACAGGTCCCCATAGAGAGGGGAGCCAGAATTTTAGAGCTGGACAGTAGAAAGGTCAGAGGATGCACCTCTCTCTCCCCTACCCCCTCCATCCTCTCTCAAGCCCAGACCCCTTAAAGACAGGGTATGGGCTAAGCTCCCGGCCTGGCCTCCAGGCTCCCCATCCCAGCCCCTGGCTCTGGATCAGGCCAGGGCACGGTGGCTCCCTTACCAGGGTCCTGCTCTGACCAGATTCTGACCACACTGGGGAAGAGCCCCTGCAGCTCTGAAAGGTCAGACAATCCCTATCGGCAAGCTTGTCTGTTCAACTACTATGCACCTAATCTTACAGCAGCTTTGCATAGCCCTGTCACACCACCAGTGTGCCCAGTGCTGCCTGGAGTGAGCCGGTTCTTCCTCAAACCAAGATGGAGACTGCCAGCAGCCAGCCATGGTAGAGATGGTTCCCCATAGCAGCTCACCTTAGCCTGGCCTCCTCCCATTACCTGTTGTGTTCCAGTGACTCTGCATTCATCTATGAGGTATGGGGGCCCTGCTTTCGTCTCCATTTTATAAATGGAGAGCTGAGTCTTAGGTTGGGAACTCACCCAATGTCATACAGCCAGCAGGTGCCAGGCTGGGATTTTAATCCAGGTTAAGGTTCTTACCCTAAAAAGCCTCCTCGAGGGTCCTGGCCCTTGGGTGCCCACTGTGGCCCCTTTGCTTGGCATGGCCTCTAACCAGCCCGTAGCCTCCCTCGTCCTGCAGTGAACCTCCCTTCACGGACTGACCCCAGTTCATTCGGTCATTGGACACCCAGCGTGTGCAAACGTGGACCTGGACCCATGGCTAGGTGGGCATCAGTGTATGGAAGTGGACCCTGGTTAACGCGCTGGGGAGCTTGGACATAGGACCACCCGCCCACGCACCCCACAGCTTAGAGTCGTGAGGCTTTCTGAGCTTGTCAGCTCCTCGGCGAGGCGTGTGCGGTCCAGGGCCCTGCCTGGGGGCGGTAATGGTGGCACACGAATGGGGCAACATCAGCGCTAACCCTCCCCCCCAAACCTGGTCAATTTGGAGCAAGGAGATAGCTGGTGGCCACCAGGAGACCTGCAGCCTTCTTGCAGAGAGCCCTGGGTGGGGGTGCCAGGGTCCCACCAGCCCGTCGGGAACCCCCAGGCGTCTGAAAGGACGTAGTCACCCTTGGGATGCAGCTTATGGCTGCTCCAGGCCTCAGTGGGAAGAGACCACGTTCTCTGCATCCTTCCCAACCTGAGAGCCCAGAGTTGGGCGAGAGCTGACCTGGACAGTGCTGGGCAGAGGGAGGACAGCAAGCAAGAGGACCTGATCCATCATTGTTGGAGAACAATGAGCCGTCACCAGCCTAATTAAAGATGTAATTACAGCAAATGCATTCTGGGCTGAGGATGAATGACGGACGGTAGGAAGGCATCTTGTAGCCAGTAACGGGGGGATGCTGCTGCCTAAGGCTCCTCGCTCCTAGTTGGGGAGCCCTCCCCTCAGCACACATGGCCCCCTCCCCCAAGCCGGTTACAGGGTGTCCCGGTGCCTCCCAACAGGGTGGTGACAGACAGGTGGGAACTAAAGCGGGAGCCGAGGGACCAACCTGCCAGGCAGTGGGGCAGGGCCAGGAAGGAGTGGGGATCTCTGCGACAGCATCACTAGAGCATAGGACAACTTTTCAAAGCGCCCCTGCTTGGGGAGGAGGGCAGGTAACAGGGCCCCTGCAAAGGCCAGAGGGACTGATGGCCATTGAGCTGTGGCCCCAGAGAGTGAACGCAGGGGCCCGGCTGAGGGGACTCAGCCTATGGAGGGTGACCATAGCAGGGGTCTCGTGAGGCCCAGGCTCCAGGGACTAGGGGGTCAGGGTACAGGGCAGGGGACTGGCCATATGAAAGGAAGAGAGGTGGGCTCCTCCCACTGCCCTAGCTGCCGCTGTCCCCTCTCAGCAGGACAGGCCCACAGTCACCTCCTCTCCCCACCCCAAACCCTGTCCAGGACACGCAAAGTTGTGGGCACTGGCTATGCCAGGGGTGCCTGGGTTTGGGACATCTTCCTCTACCTGGGATCTCGCACCTGGACCCCAAGGCCTGTTTGCCCCAGGAACCGCCCCCACCCCCGCTCCACGCTCAGGGAGTCATGAGGCCAGCCTGAGCTGGGACCATCCCAGGGCCAAGGCGTGCAGGCCTGCCCGGATGGGGAGCTCGGTGGCCTCAGCTCCCATCTGCCATAGTGGCCCCTGGCCAGGGTCCTTCAGGGTGTGTGGGCTGACCCCGAGGGAGGGCGGGCTGGGAGGGGGTGGGGGGAGCCCAGGCAGCAGGCAGAGGGGAGGGAGGGAAGGCCACTGACAGCAGAACAAATGCTTGTAATTTTATAACCAATCTCAGCGTGTCCATGGGGGGCCGTTTGTGCCTCCACTCAGGACCAATCAGCCTGACAGAGCTATGAGTCTGCCTGAGTGAATGTGAGCAGCTTCCCCCCCCAACACCACTTACTGCAATCTCATTACCCGCCCAGCCCGAGACCGACCAGAGCTGAGGGGCTGCAGGGAAGGGCACCCAGCCCACGCTGGAGCGGAGCCAGGTCAGAGCCAGGGCTGGGCCTGGTGCCAGGAGGGCAGGCCTTGGAGATGCAGGCGCAGAGGGAGGAGGGAGGCAGGCAGGCTCAGGACACTTATTTTGTACCCAGTGGTTGCTGAGCGTGTAGGACAGGCTGGGGCACAAGGCCCTGCCCTCAAGGGGCTTGCAGTTGCGAGGGGCAGACGGAAGGGTCACAGAGGGATGGGCCCTAGGGAAGGCAGAGATGGAGAAGCGACAGGAGGGCGAGGAGGCTGAAGGACAGGAAAGGGAGGCAAGGAGGGCAGAGCCCCACAGCAGAGCTGGCCTGGGGCCAGGGTGGAGAGGGTAAGAAACCAAGGGAGAGGGAACCAGAGAAACCCTAGGCGGCGAGACACAGGCCACGGGAGAGAAATGCCTACCGAGGTGAGGGGCAGCCAGTTGGGAGGGGGCGGCCAGCCAGTGGTGGATATTAAAGGACGGCCTTGCTGGATATCTGGCTCTGGGGATGGCCATGTGCCCATTAGTCTCTCTAATTGTCAAAAATCTAATTTAGTGTCTGGAGCCCAGGCCGGCCTCAGGTTAAATGGAGAACGGCAGGCCTGGCCATAAATCTGCCCTCCCAGCCTGGGCCGGTGCTAAGTCTGCAGTTAAGTGAGGGGGTGAGGAGGGCAGCAAGATGGGACAGGGAGGGTTCTGGAGAGGGGTTCTCTCTGACCCTGATGCCTGCCCCGTCTTGCTAAGTCATGGCCAGGCCCCCCTCTTGCTGGAGGAAGGGGACTGGCTTGAGGCTCACTTGAGCCATGCAGGGGAAGGGTCTTCAGTGTGTGCTGAGCTCAGAGATGTCTCAGGGTCCCTGAGACTGGGACTGTAAAACCATCAGCCCCTCCTCCTCCTGGGCCCACTCAGGGTCTCAGAGTCTGCAAGGGCACAGCTCCTGCAAAGGGGTCAGTAGGAAGGTCACACTTCCTAACACCGTGAGCCTTTGATGAGGAAGGGGGATCACACCATGTGACCAAATAACTGGTCATCCTGTTCACTAAGTGGCTGCTAGTGATGGCCCTGGAGATAAGACCCTGGGGCCACTCCTCAATGGGAACAAACAAGACCCTTGGGTAGCTCAGCCTCCAAACAAGGTGTGTGGGGACAGGCCAGCCCCCTCCCCCCAGGGCCTGTGTGGCCTGAGGCAGGGGAGGGCTTTCCACCTGGGCTTCGTAATGACCTCACTCCCCTCAGAGCTGCTAATTGAAAGCAAGGGGTGTGGTGGGCGCAGCAGGAAGGGTTGGGGGGACTGAGAGGGTTCCTGAGAGGCTCCGCTTCCATGGGGGGAAGAAAACGATTTCTCCTGGCTTCAGCTCCATCTCACCAGGCACCCACACGGCCTCTCCTGCTGCTACTGAAGTGCCTTTAATTAGCAGCCTAATAAAATGCTCTTAATTGGCAAGAGCCAATCAGGAAGGAGAGGTCTCCTTCCCTTCGTCATTGCCGATAGTGGCACAGCTATACGTTTCAAGGGGAGAGGGATCCCAGACCCAGCCTGGCTTTGGAAAAACACTGCCTTCAGGGCTGAGTCAGGGACATGTCCTAGACCCCTGCCTTCGAGGGGAGCTGACACGGGGTTTGAAGGTGAGATCCTAAACCCCTGGCCCAGCCTCTGCTCAACACAGGGCTCAGGAGCCCAGCTGGTGACAACTGATCAGACGCCAAGGCCTGGGCGATGATTGCTGCCTCTTCCCTCCCTGTCCTCAGCTGTTAGGAAGGAGAACTAGCGTGGTCTTCGGTAGTATGGGGAGCCCCTTTTCCTGCGCAGGTCCCCCATCTGCAAAGTGCTGGTGCACCCCATGTTCTGCTATTATAGCTCCAGCGCCAGCAGGGACCGCTCTGCACCGGGGCCCTGCATTCTCGCAGTCTGAGAATGCTCTTGTGACCACAGAGTCGGTCCGGGCACAACAGGCACCGAGACCACATGGCTTGACAGCTGACAGAAGAGTCTGGTCAGGGAAGGACACTCCCACGGACAGTCCACAGATGCAAGACAGGGATGGGTTTCTTCTGCCGGCTCCTGCGTGTGACTCCAGGAGGGGAGGAGCGGAGGCAGACGACGTTGCCCTTGCATCTGCCCAGGTCTGGCCTGAGGACGGAAGGGGGTGTGTTCCCCGCCCCAATGGTCAACGCTCCTTCATTTTCATGGTTTGCTGGAGTCTCTCTGGAAACTGCTCCCGAATGTGAGCTCACCTGTCCAGAGTCTTCTGACCCCTCAGGAGGAAGTTATGGCTCAGCTGTGGTCGTGGGAGGCCGAGGCCATAGCTCCCCAGTCAGACACCACTCGGCTTCAGTGTCGCTCCACGGGGGACATTCACGGTGCGCTGGGCCCACGTTTATTCACACCATTTGGCCCTGACTTCTCTCCACATTGTTTTCTTATGTCAGATTATCGTAAAAGGCACCTGTGCACTCTCTCAACTCGTGTATTGAAAAACTCACTGTCCTACTGGTGTCGGGGCACAGAGACAAGACACTTGGAAAATTCACTTTAATCTTATATTTGTAATTTAAATTACTTTTTTCTGAACAGTTAAAAAAACCAAAACACACTGTATTACCATGATTCTAGGTTGTGGACACATCGGTACATTGACTACACGTCACTGAAACAGGATCACACACGTCAAAGCGGGCAGAGTCTGGAGAACAGGGGCTGAGCCGACGGAAGCTCTCAGGGAAGCGCTTGCTGCTGGGCCTGCCCCACGGCTGGGGCCCGTGAAAATCTCTCTCAACATCTGGGTTGGGCTCAAGTGATCACTGACTTGGGAAGGTGTTCGCTTCCTTGGTACCCAGTGGTCTAACCCTCCTTTTCCTTCAGTGTCCAAGAAGGAAAGAGACAAATGGGAGGTGATGCTTATAATGCCATTTATCCTTAACTGCACTGATCCTTAAACGCACACAGAGCCAATCAGGAGCTGAGAAAGCCGGATGGGTGGGCACAACATTTTAGACATCATCTGCCTCCAGCAAATCTTAGTATCTGCTCACAGGTTCTCAACTTCCAATAGGAGAGGTTTCAGGGTACCAACATGTTAAGTGCCACGTGAAACCACATTGCCACGATTGTGCTCTTTTGGTTTCTCTCCTTCGTTCCAAAACTACCGAAGTCACAAATGAACTATGGGTAAAGATGACAAGAAGCAAAACCCAGCCCTATTCACCTCAGAGACGGCCATGCGGACGAGGCCTGGGGAGAAAGACTCAGCCTGCGGGCTCTGGGTGCCCAGGTGAGAACTGCTCTGGGAGGGGAGGAGGAGGCGAAGAGGGGCAAGGGCGCCTCTTCCCGTTCTCCACCCCCTGGAACATCTATCGAAGGCGTCCAAATGGGGAAGGAGATCAAGATGAGGGTTAAAGTCAAATGGTAAACCTGATCATCAAGGAATGTGAGCGCCATAGGTGGGGGGTATCTGAGCGTCCCTTTCTCCACCTAGACTTGCTGTGGATTCCTCCATAACTAAGCTTGCAGCCTCCCCTCAGGCCAGCGCTTCAGGCAGGAAGGTGTTACCATCTAAGGTAAATGGAGGACACCAAGGTCAGCAGTTCCAGGAAAGAAAACACTCTCCTCATTATTTCCAACATTCCCCACCCCTGCCCCCCGAGCCCTTTGCTTCCACACACAACCAAGTTCTAGGTAGGAAGGAGGCCAACCCCATGCTCAGACCAATGGGTACCAAGAGACGGCGAAAGAGTGCCTATTTTCTTCTCTTCAGCTTTTGATTTTACAAGAGAAAAATAAAAAAGGATTTTTCTTACTCAAGCAGAACACAGAATGATTTAGGAGTCCCAGTGTCTTTTCCAGTTCAGAAACAAATTATGAGGGCCAGACTTTATAATCTGTCAACAGAGTTCCAGAGAGTACCTGTCTCTAAAGTTTCTGGTGAAGAGCCACCAGGAAGAATTTTTCCAAGGGACACATGTGAAAGGCTGCCCATTCACAGCACACGTCTGCTTTCGAACGGCACGCAGGAAAGCACGAAGGCGTTCTCAGCAGTGGAAATACATGCATGTGCAGAAAGGCAGCCCCAGGGTGGACGGAGCGCCCGCACAGGGGCCATGGGCTCCCAGGTGCAGGTGTACCCACACGCCCCTCGTCCGCCTCTGAAGGGCTTCCTCCTACCTTTAAGGAACACTCCTTTCAGGCCCACATGGGAATTTTAGTGAGAACAGACTAATCTGCAATGGAGACATTTCATTTGAGCCCAGAGACACCTTCAGCTCCTCTTCTACCACTCCTTTAAATGTGTTAAGACTTTCTTTGTTTCTCTTTTTAAAAAGGTCAAACTTTACATTTATTCTAGCCCAGTTGGGGATTAGTAATAATCAATTCCCACTGAAATCATGCAGAGATGGTAAGTGGGATTTACCTTCTCTGGAAATGAACTTCTACTTACCTGATTATTTCTTCTACAATGAACTGGTAAATGACCCCCAGAGCTGAGAAATGTGACTGACTCAAGTTTTTCAGACTACTTAATTTCATTCCCATTTCCATCAGCAGCAGAGGACAACTTGGGGCACATCCTCCATGGAGCTAACGGCTCCAGGCTGCAGGGCCCACCTCAATCTCATTTATGACGTACTGGACAAGCTTCAGCACAGTCTCAGAAACAATCTACCTTCAAACCTAGATGGGAGAGCAAAACCCCGGGCACCAATGAATATTCAACAGCTCTCACTTTAGAACAGCAGCATGTAATAGAAGGGCTAGTAAGTTATGGCTATTGGACAATATTTTAGAACAGCTTAAAATCCATGCCTGTTTAATGCCTGACCTGTGTTTTTTTCAGGGCTGATGGTCCTCTGCCTCATCTGCAGCAAAATCCTCAGCCAACCAAAAAGGCCTTTGTAGTCAACATGATGAACAAGGAACCAGGATCAGTGACTAAATAGAAAACATTTCTCTGTGGCATTTGGGTCGTTGGGAAGGGGATTATACTCAGAAAATATTTTCTAGGCAACGACATACTACATTGGGAAATATTTTCTGAATATAACCTGGAACTCAAAGCTTAAAAGCACTCATAAAGCAGAAAAGGAAAGCTGCATATGCATACCTGCCTCTTAATATGTAATAACGACATTCGGTCTGGGCACATTTTGGGAAGAGAACACCTTTTTGCAAATCAGAGGGAAGAGGAAGGACGCCTTTTCTCGCCTCACCATCGCTGAAGTAAGGTGGCCCGGCTGTGAGGGTACCTGCAGCCGGCTTCCATTCTGAAGCTTTCCAGCAGCTGGTTAAAAAGGGGCTTTCTTTTACTTCGCTGCTTTGATCAGGGATGGAAACGACGGGCCTGACAGCTCAGCTTCCAAGGGAAACTTGAGACTGTGCTGTGGCCTCGGGGGGTTTTGATGGGTGTGCCGGTGCCACCAGAAGTGGCTGGGGCAGGTCCGTTCCTGCCCCGAGAAACAAGCTAGGCACACGCTGCTGGCATTCTCTGTGCTCCCAGGTTGGGTGGTATGTGTGCCCTGTACCTGAAGCCCATACAGCTGCCTTTCAAGTGGCCAGGTCAGCGGGGCCCTTTTGAGGTCCATTTGTTTATGTTATTCACCAACTCCCAGAGAAATTTTACTGGTCGGGGGAGAGTGGAGAGTAAGTAAGACCAGAAGGAGGAAGAAAAGGAAAAGAGAAGGCAGTCTCTGCCCCAGTAAGAAACCCTGTGTGCCAAGCTTCACCCTGATCTGCTCTCTCTGGCAGCTTTGCCCTTTGTAAATACTGGGTTTGGGAAAAGCAGAAGGAAGGTTCTGCAGTGCAAAGTTGAGATGATTTAGCTTGATTTTTGAGAAATGCTATTTACTGGCCTAAATGAAAAAGAAATACACTTTTACTCCTGACCACCTCTTAAGCTACTCGTGGCCTCAGCAAAGATATAGATGCCTTGGTGCTTGTAGGCCCTGATGAAGAAACCAGAGATCTGAACCATTATGCAGAACGCACCGAGTGACCGGCTCTGGCCATTCAAGCCTTTCTGTAGGCTGAGCCTTACCAGTGATTTAAGATGAAGTACAATGCTTTTTATTACACATCTAATTGTTAATGAGAGAAAATGCCATCAGCAACTCCTTTCCACACTCTACATGGAATCGAGGAGACTGCTGAGTCCAGAAAAGATGTGACCACTGATGGAGCCCAGGGAATTTCTGCTCCACCCCCTCCCGCTTTCTGGGGAAGGGTGTCAGAAGGAGAACAGAGTTGCAAATATGATGAAAATACTATGTCTGAGAACTCATTGTTGTCATAGAGGGTCACCTGCAGCAAAAGCCTCAGTTTGAAATTTTGACTGAATAGCATGTAATTTTTCCAAAAACCGTTGCATTTTCTACGGTTTGTCTCATGCTAGCTGAAGACACTCTCGTCATACTTCTCAGGTGGAGCAGAGAAACAGGTTGAAGGGGGTGGGGGGAGGGGAAGAGGTGCAGAAACAGAGAAAAGAGATGGAAGGAAAGAGGCCCAGATCTTGCAGTGTGCTTGTTCTTGTCGTCTCTCTTGTTCACACACAGCTGTCTCCCAAGCACAGTGGGGCTGCGCTGAGCTTGCCAGGCGCTGGGCATTCCTGTGGTTCACAGGGAGACACTGGGTGCTGCCTGGCTTCAAGTGGTACCCCCCTCTCCCCTAGAAGTGGGTCTATCCCAGCAGGCTATATAGGGAAACTAGTTCTTCTGCTTAACGGTAAAGCAAGAGAGATTCTGGCAAAACACTAAATATATTTATAAGTCATCTTTGTCTGGAACCAAACGAGGAAAAAAAGGTGCAGAGGGGAAAGGAGGAGAAGAAGTGAGGTGAGCTTTAAAAGTTCCAATCAGTCACGAAAGAAAAGATCTTCTGATAGCAGCATGGAAGCAGTCGGCTGTGCTGAGCAGCCCCTCCTGAGCCGACTGCAGACCAACTGTGTCCCAACAGGAGTCTCAAAGCCCTACTCCTCGGCTAGTCCGGGGGAAGTGGGTAGTATTTTGATTGTTACTGTTGTTGCTCATCCTGGTATTGGCAGATACGTTAAATACCGCAACTTTAATGAGTCCTGTGTGAAAACAGAGCAGATAGTCATTAGTCCCTTTCCCCGTATTTCTCACTTGCTCTGTGAGAAAAAGAGTATTAACTTAGCTGTCAGTTGGGAGAAAGGCTCAGAAACCCTTCCCAATGCCTGCTCTTGGCCCCTGCCAAGTAGGAGCTCCTTTTAAAGGCTGCAGGGCCTGTTTGGGGGCTTGGCAGGGGCCGACACGTCCCCCTCACTGACATGTTCAGAGTCGCGCAGGGTGACTCTCATGTCTTGAGATTAAGAGTGACTGCGTGGGTGTAGCAGCACCAAGCTTTCAGCTGCTCCCTGCACAGACGCAGCTGTTGAGCACGGCTCTAAGGTTTGGCCCTGCGTGGCCTCCAAAGACCGGTGTGCAGGTGGTGGCTGGATATGTGGCCTGGAGATCAAGGCAGAAGAGCTACGGCGGCCGAAGAAAGGGGCTTGCATAAGGAAACAACGCCTGAGACAGGCTCTTGGGGGGGTGTGTGCTGTAGGGTGAGAGGGGAAGGAGACGTAAACCATAAGAGCACCAGGAAAAATACTATATATGGCAGAATGCCACAGAAATCTCAGGAGCAGCAAATTTTGGCAAAAGGAGGGGATAGGTAACATGATTACAATATTAATACCAATAAACCACTTTTTACTAAGGGCTTGTTAGGTGCTAGGCATTGTGCCAAGCAATGAAAATTTTATATACAACATTTCAACTGCAGTCCTCACAATAGCTCTGTGTAGTATGGGTCCCTGCAACCTTCACTTCACTCATCAGGAGACGGAGGCTCTGGGAGGTTACCTGCCCACGGGCACACGGCTTGGATTCTCACCCAGGCCTGCCGGGGTGACTTGGCTGAGGGGGCTGAGGGACGAGGAAGCAGCATGTCCTCTGTGAGAAGTGGGCACTGAAATGAGCCCAGCAGGGCACGAACCACCCGACTCAGAAAAGCCACTGTAAAAAGAGGTGCAGAAAAGTATGCTAAATGTGTTCTTCTGCCCCATCACTGAGGCAAGTATGGGAAACGATCCCCAGGAAGAGTGTGGTTTTCCTAAACCAGAGTAACTTAACATATCTCAACTGGTTGGGACAGCAGGTATGATCAGAATATACCGTAATACAGTTAAAGAGGAATTCCAGGGTTTTTCCTGACTCAGAGGGAGAGTATCTCCCTGGCCTTATCCTCTCCGTGTGCCTCAGAGGGAGGACGAAGACTTGAATGGGTGAATACATGGCGTCCTCAGCAATCCAGAGCCACTTCCAAGGTCAAAAGACAGTTCTTTTCATTTTTAGAGGGAGTAGGGAATGGGAATAAGGATAAAAAAGCTACCTCTTATACCAAATGACACTGACAAGGCAGAGCTGTGAGAAGTCAGCATTTTTCACCATGATATTTTCCCATTCACACAGTAGATTATCTACCTGATTTAAAGGGTTTTTTATTATAGGTACTGGTTTAATTCGGGAACTACAAAGCCACAGGCTTTTGGGTCAATTACTCTTGGTTTTGAAACTGATTCAAATCTCTTACTTTCTCCCCTCCCCTTTAATTTCTTAACAATGCTATTAAATAACCGGGGTAGGAATTACTAGTTCTACTGCACACAGGTCAGCTAGATCTAGTTCAGGAACCCTCTAGAACTGAGGCTGGCTACCTCGATGAAGGCAGCATTCAATACACAGTCCCAGCTCTGTCTCATGATGTCAGCTGCCCTTGCTTTTCATGACTTGGAGAGACAAAGGGCATGAGAAGGCTCTGTGAACTAGCGACACCTACAGCCAGTATTCCAGCTCAGTGCTATGTACACAACTCTTTTTCATACCTGGGCAAGTATACGAGGTCAGCGTACGATTATTTATCTGGAGATATATGTGTATGTTCGAGAAGGTGAGCGGGGGGGCTCGGCTTGGGCAGTTGGGTCATTGAGAAAGTCCCAGATGAGGATGGTGTCATCATGTGAGCTGCTGACGATCTGGAATTCATCAAACTGGAGTCGGAAAACTCTTCCAGAATGCTCCTAAAGAAGCAGAAACAGAAACTTCTGAACTACTCAAAATAGAAAGGACACATATTCAGCAACATGTCAAAAGAAGCTGATGATAAGGCTCTGTTATGCTGATCATTTTCTCTACCATTTAGCTGTTTCAAGAATAGAGAAAAAACCTAGTTTGGATTAAAGGGAAGATGGAAAAAGTCCAATATTGGGCAGCTGATTTCATGTACAACCAAAGTAATCTTCACTAGAGCTGGGACATGTCAAAGAGTATGCTGGTTTCTCACTGCTAACTCCCTAGGCTTTGGCTAAACAAGACCATTACTCAGTACCTCCCGGGCCTTCTCCTCTCTCTGCACCTCTAGAGTTCTTCTACAATCAGCGGCCAAGGACTGATGCGCAATACTAAGCGGCGTGCTGATAAATGTTTATCAATGAACTCTCCCAATTTGTAAAAGCATCTGCACGTTTTCATGGTGTAAAAGTTCCTATCCTGGCCAATTTCAAGCTATCTATATGAGCTCAACAAGCTTGCAAAATTCAGGACAATTTACTACTTGACTCTCCTGAGCAGTTATAGGCATACATAGCACACCATTGCAGTAACCACCGCTCTCGTTACCTGCAGCACCCCAGAAAGCTTCCTGTGCCCCTTGCTCGTCAATACTACTTTCACCCCAATGGTCTCAATTTTTCAATTTCATATAAATACGCTCAAAACAGCATTCTTTTTCCTGGTTCCTTTCGCTCAGCACTACAAGATTCCCCTCTGTTACTGCATGCAACAGCAGCTCCTTTTTTTTTTTTTTAAATTACTGGTTGCTACTCCATTGTATGAACACACTACAATGTATTGTGCCCTGTGATGGACGAACAGGCAGATTCCAGGCTTGGCTATTGTAAGTAGAGTCTCTATGCTCCCATCTGTGTGAGGAGGGGCGCTGCTGGCCCACAGAGTAGGTGTGCGCTTAGTGTTAGCGGGCGTGACAAGTTTTTAAAAGTCGTGCTAACTTATACTCTCCGCCACATATAAGAATTCCATTTGCTTCACATCTTCAACAAACTGATGCTGCCCATCTTTTAAACTTTGGCTATTTTGATAGATTTGTAGTGGTATTTTATGGGAGTTTTAATGTGCATTTTTCTTTATGAAGTTGAAATAGTTCCCTTCTGTTCCTAGTTTGCTGAGAGTTTATCATGAATGGATGTTGGATTTTGCCACATGCCTTTTCTGCATCTATTTATATAATCATGTATTTTCCCCCTTATCCTTTTGATGTGATGGATTACATGAACTGATTTTGAATACTATACTTGCGTTTTCACAAGTGGGATAAGTCCTGCCTGGTCATGGTATGTAATTCTTTCTATATACTGTTGGATTCAGTTTGCTAATATTTTGTGGAATTTATCTTAAGTTACTTCATTTTATTGGCATAATACCACCTTTTCATTTCAGAAATAATTTCAGAAATTTTCTTTATTGTGAAATCACTAAACCTAAGGAGTAACATCCCCTTAAATCTGAATCAAATGACTTAAAGTATTACCAAAAAATCCTACCTAATAAACTCGTATTAGTGATGAAATTGTGCATTCGCCTATCACATTAGTCTTTTTAAAAAATACTTTATTTTGAATTATGGTAATAATCACGTAACCCCTGCCACTGCATCCATTTTTCGATATGCGGTCGGCAGTGCTGAGCATGTTCGCCCCGCTGTGCAGTCTTTCTCCGAACCCTCCATGCGGCAAGACGACGACTCTCCACCCACAAAGCAACTCCTGTCGCCACGCTTCTGCTTTCTGCTCAATGTATCCAACCACTTCAGATACTGCATCGTGCTTGTCTTTTCATGACTGACTTGTTTCATTTAGAATAATATCCTCAAGTTTCATCCATGGTGTAGCATGTGATAGTATTTCCTTTCTTTTCAAGGCTGAAGAGTAATTGTGTATGCATGTATCACATTTTATTTATCCATTCATCTGCTGATGGACACTTGGGCTGCTTCTACCTCTTGGCTATTGTGAATAATACTGCTGTGAACATGAATATGCAAATATCTCTTTGAGATCCTGTTTTTGATCTTTTGGATATAACATACACCCAGAGTGGGATATTTTAATTCTATCTTTGATATTTTGAGGAACTGCCATACTGTATTCCATAGAGGATGTACCACTTTACATTCTTTACAAGATGCAAATACACTGATAGATGAGCATCTGTGTGCATGGACATGTTGGTCTGTGGCTCTCTTTTCTTGTAATATTTTTGTCTGCTTTTTCTCTTAGGGTAATTCTGCTTCATAGAATAAGTTAGGAAGTATTCACTCTGCCTGTATCTTCTGGAAGAGATTGTAGAAAACTGGTATAATGTCTTCCTCAAACATTTGGTAGAATTCACCAGTGCACCCATTTGGGTCTGGTACTTTCTTTAGGAGGTTATTAATTATTGCTTCAATTTCTTTGGTAGGTATAGGCCTATTCAGATTGTCTATTTCTTTTGATGTGAAGGAACAGGATATCAAGTTTGGGGCATAGAGTTGTGTTCATCATATGTCTTTATTATTATCCTTTTAATGACCATGAAATCTGTAGTGATATAAAGTTGTGTTTAACATTCAAAAATCAATGTAATACTCCAATTAACAGAATAAAGGTGAGAATATAAGATCATTTCAATGGGTGTAGATAAGTGCATTTAACAAAGTCCAACATCTATTTCTAATAAAAACTCTCAGCTATCAAGGAACAGAAAGGAACTTTCTAATCCCTGATAACGTCTATCCATGAAAACCTATAGCTACCACATATCTACGTACACGCACATGTAAAGTGGTGACAGACCAAATGCCCTTTCCCTATGAAAAGGACATCCACTGTTGTTAATTCTTTTTTTTTAAAGATTTTTATTTTTATTTATTTTTAGAGAGAAGGGAAAGGAGGGAGAAAGAGAGGGAGAGAAACAGCAATGTATGGTTGCCTCTCACATGGCCCTCATGGGGACCTGGCCTGCAACCTAGGCATGTGCCCTGACTGGGAATCGAACCGGGACCCTTTGGTTCCCAGACCGCGCTCAATCCACTGAGCTACACCAGCCAGGGCTGTTGTTAATTCTTTTGATCACTGCACTGAAGGTCTTAGTACAATAAAACAAGAAAGAGAAATAAAAGGTATACAGGTTGAAAAAAAGTAAAAGTGTATTTCTATGTATTTGCAATGAACAATCCAGAAACTGAAATTTAAAAATACCATTTACAATAGCATTAAAAATACGAAATAGTTAGGGATAAACATGATAAAAATGTGTAAGATCTTTACACTGAAAGGTATAAAACACTGCTGAGGAAGTGTAAAGAGACCTAAACAAATAGAGATATACTGTGTTCATGGACCCAAAGACTCAATATTGTTAAGAAGTCCATTCTCTCCAATTTAAATTGATCTAGATTTAACACAATCCCAATGAAAATCTCAGCACATTTATTTTGGGGGGTGGGGGTGGGACTTACACTACTAGACTTCATGAGTTATTAAAAAGTTGCAGTAACCAAGATAATATAACATTGGCATCAAGACAAAGACAGACAAATAGACAAAAAGATCAATGGAACTGAGTAAGTTCATAAGTAGACCCATGCACACATGGTCAATTGGTTTTTGAAAAGGCTGCAAAGGTAAGTCAGAGGAAAAAGGATAGTTCTGAATAAATGGTGCTGGAATAACTGGATATCTATGCGAACTTTGAACCATACCTTGTACCATCTACAAAAGTTAACTAAAAATGAATCATAGACCAAAATGTAAAAACTAGAACTATACAACGTCTTAAGAAAACACAGGGGAAATCCTTGTGACTGGATTAGGAAAAGTTTTTTTTAGAGATATACTATCAAATAACAAACCATAATAGACAAAGTTGATATATTGGACTTAACAAAATTAAGAATTTCTACCCTGGCTGGTGTAGCTCAGTGGATTGAGTGCGGGCTGCGAACCAAAGGATTGCCGTTTCCCAGTCAGGGCACATGGCTGGGTTGCAGGCCAGGTCCCCAGTAGGGGGCACTCAAGAGGCAACCATTCACTGATGTTTCCCTCTCTCCTTCCCTTCCCCCTCTCTAAAAATAAATGAATAAAACCCTTAAAATAATTAAGAATTTCTATTTTAAAAGGTGCTTTTAAAGGAATGAAAAAACAAAATGGGTGTCCTGAATATGTAAAGAAATCTCAAAACTCAATAATAAGAAAACCACTCAATTAAAAAAAATGGGCAAAAAATCCAAATAGATACTTCATCAAAATAGATATATGGATAGCAAATGAACACATGAAACAATGCTCAACATTATTAACATTAGGGATATACAAATTAAGATCACTATGAGGTATCACGAGACACTTACTAGAATGAAATTAAAATTAAAAAAGACTGTACACTAAGTATTGGTGAGGATGCGGAACTCTCTCATGCACTGTCGGACTGTAATGTTAAATGGTACAACTACTTTGGAAAACGGTTTGGCAGTTTCTGAAAATACTAGACATACACTTATCATATGATCTAGCAATTCTGCTCCTAGGATTTACCCAGGAGAAATGAAAGCATATGGTCACATAAAGACTTGCACACGTTTACAGAAACTTTATTTGTAATAGCCATAAATTGGAAACAATCCAGATTTTCACCAACTGGCAGATGGATAAATTGTGGTATAATCATACAATGGAACACCACTCAGCAGTGAACTACTGATACATCAACAACACAGGTGAATATCAAAATAATTAGGCGTAATGAAAAGAAGCAAAAAAGTATACACTCTTTTTTGATTCCATTAATTAAACCCTAGAAAATGCAAACTAATCATAATCGACAGAAAGCAGATCAAGGGTTGCCTGGGGACTGGAGCAGAGGGAAGTAGGTGGAATGGGAAGGCGGGATTACAGAGGGGGCATGAGGATAAGTTCATTATCTTGGTTGAAGCGATAGTTTCATTGGTATGTATATATGTCAAAATTAATTATTAAATTGTATACTTTAAATATGTCCACTTCATTGTATTTCAGTAAATCTGTTTTCAAAATCTTAAGACAATTCAATAAAAGAGGACAAGATTTGAACAGACACTTCACAAAAAAGGAACACAAAAAGATGTTCTACACCATTACTTATCACAAAATGCAAATAAAACTACAACCACTACAATTCACTAAAATGGCTATAACTAAAAAAAAACTGACAATAACAAGTGCTGTCAAGGATGTGGAAAAATGAGCCTCTCATAGATTGTCACTGGAAGTCTAAAATGGCATGCATTTGTAAATTCCCAAAATGCCACTTTGGAAATAGCTTAGTAGTTCTTTCAAATTTAAACATACACTTATCATAGGAGCCAGAAATTGTACTTCTAGGTGTTTACCCAGGAGAAATGAAAACAATATGTACATACAAAAACCTGTATGGGAATGTTTTCAGTATCACCAGAAACTGGAAATATTCCAAATGTCCTTAAACTAGTGAATAAATAAACAAACTGGTTTTTCCACACAATGAAATACTACTCAGCAATAAAAAAGAACAAAGTTCTAACACAGGCAACAACATGGATGAATCTTAAAGTAAAACAAGCCAAAGGCAAAACGCTACATACTATATGACTTAATTTATATGACAGTCATAAGATAGTGAAAGTACAGGGACAGAAATCAGACGAATAGTTGCTAGGGGTGATTCTAAGGGACATTATTTTAGAGAGATGTTGGAAATTTTCTATAACTTGATTATGGTATATACACATCTGAACAATTCACAGAAATGCAATAAAGGACTTCACGCCAAGGTGGTGGCACAGGCAGACATGGCCCGCCTCTCACACAACCACGACAAAATTGCAACTAAAATATAGAACAATCATCGCTTAGAACCGACTGAAACCGAGTTGAATGGAAATCTGACAACCAGCTGGCTAACACTGTTTGGCCTGCCTTGGAGATCCCCAGAGACTTGCTCCACCGAAATTATGGGCCCACCCAGGCTGCTCTTCCATATGAAGGGCTGGTCTTGGCTTGTGCTTCATAACTTCCTAAATCCCCTCAAATAAGCAACAGCTGGCCTCAGTGAGCCCCAGGCCTGGAACTAGCAGCCTAGATTCACAGTTGACTTAGCTTGCAAATCTCTAAGCCCAGCGTAGTAGCAGCCATCTCAGATTACTTTATAACTCAGTCAGGGTGGCCCCAGGGAAAACACAGGTGGGTGCTGACCTTGGCCTGCACCACCCAGTAAACCCACTGGGCCAGTGCACCCAGTGGACAGTTACAGACACATCGGAGCATCACCACCCTGCCCCTGCACAGTGATCCTCCATGGAGGGTGGAGATCGGTGGTTCAGTGGTCACAGCCAATCCTTGCAGCTGACTGGCCTGGGTAAATCCCTCCCATTGATCTGCCAACAGCAACCAAGGCTCGACTACAAGAGGAGTGTGTATTCAGCCCACATAAAGGGCGCACCTCGAGTTCCCAGCTTGGGTGATAGGGGAGGTTGTGTCACTGGACCCTACAGGACACCCACTATATTAGGCTACACTACCAAGACACCAAGTCAAAGCAGCTCTACCTAATACATAGAAACAAACACAGGGAGGCTGCCAAAATGAGGAGGCAAAGAAACATGGCCCAAATGAACAAACATCAAAACTTCAGAAAAAGAGCTAAATGAGATGGAGATAAGCAATCTATCAGATGCAGAATTCAAAACACTGCTTATAAGGATGTTCAAGGAACTTAGCGAGGACATCAGCAGCATAAAAAAGACCCAGTCAGAAATAAAGGATACGCTAATTGAAATAACAATTTACAGGGAAACAACAGTAGAGTGGATAAAGCTGAGAATCAAATCAATGATTTGGAACATAAGGAACCAAAAAACAACCAATCAAAACAACAACAACAACAAAAAGAATAAAAAAAAAACAAGGATAGTGTAAACAGCCTGTGGGACAACTTTGAGCAATCCAATATTCACATGGGGTGCCAGAAGGAGAGAAAGAATAAGAAATTGGAAATCTATTTGAACAAATAATGAAAGAAAACCTCCCTAATTTGGTGAAGGAAATATACAAGTCCAAGAAGCATGGAGAGTTCCAAACAAGATGGGTGCAGAGATGCCCCCCTAAGACACATCAAAATGTCAAAGGTTAAAGATAAAGAGATGGGAGGGGAGTTGTGGGAGAATGGGTGAGAGGTGAGGGGATTAAGAAGTACAAATAGGTAGTTATATAATAGCCATGGGGATGAAAAGTACAGTATAAGAAAGGGAGTAGCCAAAGAACTTAACATGCATGACCTGTGGACATGAACAAGAGCGGGGGATTGCCTGAGGTAATGGGGCATGCTGGTGGAGAGGAACAAAAGGGGAAAAAATCAGGACAATTGTAATAGTATAATCAATAAAATATAGTTTTTTTTTTTAAAAAAAAAAGTACACCAAAAATGGACAAATTTTGCTGTATGAAAATTATACTTTATTTTTTTAAACCTATTTTCCCCACTTAGTTTTCTTTCAGATGAATATTTATTTATTTATTTATTTGAGAGAGGGGAAGGGAGGGAGGAAAAGAGGGAGAGAAACATCAGTGTGCAAGAGAAACATGGATAAGTTGCCTCTTGCATGTCCCTAACTAGGGACCAGCAACTGGGAATTGAACCACTGATCTTTTGGTTTGCAGGTCAGTGCTCAACCCACTGAGCAACACCACCCAGAGCTGTAAATTATACTTTAAAAACCAGACTTAGATTAATTGTAAATGAGTAAGAGTACACATTTTAAAATATATGTGAAATATGAAGTTTAGTAAAGCATGCCTGGTACTGAAAGAATGCACTTCAATTCCAACAAAGAAGATAAAGAAATGTATCTCTTTCCCAGAGTAGAGACTGCCTAAACATTGAGCCAGGATCCAGAATAGTAGGGCTTCAAATGCTTGTTCTCATCTTTTCTCTGCGCAAAAGACTGTCTTCCCCAGTGCCCTACCTAATCTCTTCCTAATGGAAGCAGCTCTTAACTTTAGGACATTTTCTAAGCCAGGCCTTTGGCAAACACCATGATAAAGAATTTAGTGCTTTTGAAAGTGACATTAGTCCTTTTTTAAATATATATTTTATTTATTTTTAGAGAGGGGAAGCAGAGGAGAAAGAGAGGGAGAGAAACATCAATGTGTGGTTGCCTCTCGCAAGCCCCCTACTGGGGGCACGACTTGGCTCACGACCCAGGCATGTGCACTGACTGGGAATCCAACTGGTGACCCTTTGTTTCGCAGTCTGGTGCTCAATCCACTGCGCCACACCAGCCAGGGCACATTAGCCCTTTTGAGTCACTTTTTTCCAAAATGTCAAGATGTTCAGGCAAGGTGGCATACAAGGAGTGAAGAAGGTGGGGTTCGAGTTGCCGGCGGCAGCGTGCCTTGAGTGGGATGCAGAAACAAGGGCCTGACCGGGGCTCACGCGGACTCCCGTGGCACTTTTTGCAGGCTCCAGTTTGAGTCATTACGTTCCTTCTCCCTAAGTACCCCGAGTGTTTCTGGTGGACACAGAATTCTCATTCACTTCCTGTGCTGAACAGCTGCCACATTTCTCTCCATATATGGTCTCTAAAGTGCTTTTGCAAGAAAGGTGCTATATAACCATATTTTATTATCATGTATTGGTTGCCTTTCCACTTAATAGTAGGTTTTGTGAAGTTCTAATTATCAAACCCAGATCTCTATTCCATAGCACATCAATGTTTAACTTCTCCATCCTACTCCCCAGCCCCCTTTACACAGTGAGACTTACCACAAGGGTCCGTAGACAGAGAGTCCCTGCAGGAGCACGGGGGTCCAAAGCAGCTACGAGATCCCACACTTTAATTTTTCTAAAAGTCAAAAAGGGGAAAAAAGTCTTTGTTAAAAGCAAAATTAAGGGAGCACAGGAAGAATGGCAAAAAGTCATGGTGATAAATATGTATGGTGAATATAGTTTATATGATAAATGTAGCTCACAGGAATATACAAAAACGTTTTTGTTTTGAAGACTTGGTTCTTATATTCATTCTTGAATAGAGGTTATTGGTGTTAACAGGGGGAAATGGATATGATTAACCTAAAAACGAGAAACAGGTTAGCTTTAACAAAACTGATGAAGAGAGTGAATGGTAAAGTTACATCATACTTTGGGGCTAAGAGCAGATCTTACACATTAGACTTTTTAATAATATGAAAGATCACTTAGAAACATAACCTTGGCCCTCGCTGGAACCTCTCAGCACGCCCTGAGCCACGTGCCGAGGGTGTGGGAATGACAGCTGACGCAGAGCAGGAGAGACAGCCCTGCTACACGTCCCGCGGCTTGAACTGTCTTAATATGGCAGTATAGTCAGTTCATATGCTAAGATAAAGCTGTTAAGTTAGTTTCTGATATTCAAAAAGCTGCCAATATGTGACTGTAGCTTTATACTCCCCCAAATTAGGTACCTTGACCAGATGAAATGATAAAGAGGCCTTCATAAGCAAATATACTTTTGTAAGAATTTACTATGTGCTTGGCATTGCTAGACATGGGATCTATCCACAACATGAATGGATTCTATATTCACTGAAAATTAGACGGAATAAAATAAAGATTACTACTGCCCTGGCTGGTGTGGCTCAGTGGCTGAGTGCCGGCCTGTGAACCAAAAGGCTGCTGGTTCAATTCCCAGTCTAGGATGCATGCCTGGGTTGCAGGCCAGGTCCTCAGTAGGGGACATGTGACAGGTAACCACACATTGATGTTTCTTTCCCTCTCCTTCCCTTCCCTTCTCTAAAGAATAAATAAATAAAAATCTTTAAAAAAAAAATAAAGATTATTGAACTTATTATAACTGAAATGCTAGAAGGGAGCTGTACTTTCTGGAATCACTCAAAGATATCAAAATTTAAGGTCCTACCACAGTAAGCCCTATTGATATTGCCCTCCTATGTTTTAATTTATTAGTAAGTCACTATTTTATATGAGTATTCTATTACACTGGATTTGTCCAGTTCTTTGTAATGTAGGGAAAAACAGACAAATATATAACCTAAACCTCAAATATCAATAAAAATCATGAGCAAACAAGTGCAATTAAAAAATTGGGAAGACTAGCCCGGCTGATATAGCTCAGGGGCTTGAGCGCGGGCTGGGAACCAGAGGGTCCCGGTTCGATTCCCAGTCAGGGCACATGCCTGGGTTGCGGGCCGGGTCCCCCCCAGTGAGGGCCACGTGAGAGGCAACCACACATTGATTGATGTTTCTCTCCCTCTCTATCTCCCTCCCTTCCCTTCTGTCTAAAAATAAATAAATAAAATCTTAAAAAAAAAAAAATTGGGAAGACTATTTTGGAAGAGAGTAAACAAAGGAGAGGTGAATACAGAGATTTGACACCAGAGTTATTGTAGTGGGTCCATCTACAATGTTTTAGAGACAAGGAACAGCTATGTTTAACACACTGAGGCAGGAAGGATTCAGATGCAGATGCAAACTCACCCATCATAAGCCCCACTAACTATCCTCTTGTTATCGAATCGAATACAGCGCACCAACTCCTCATGGCCTTCTAATACTCGTAAACATGCACCACATTCTATGTCCCATAATCTGGAAAAGAAAATTGAGTCAAGTGAATTTTCATTTATTCTTTCCAAACCTTGGAATGTTAAAATAATGTTCTTCAATGTTTTTTAAAAAATCCACAAAAATAAAATAAATCAACACCCACACAAAAATGTACTGCTTTCAGTGTAATTTATTTCCTTTCTGCCACATAAGTCAGGTAGAAATATATATGATTTAAGTTCAAACACAGTATATATTTTCAAAGCACAATGTTTTATGTAATTCTGTAACCAGGGTCTCCAAGGCATAAAAAGGATGAATTCAATGCACATAGTTGCCTGTGAAGAAAATGACCAGCTAAGGAAAGTAATGCTTCCTGAAATCACCATCAGAACGAGGTGCAGAGTGTCAGTGCACCTGCCCTCACAGAGCATATCCACCTCTTTCAATGAGGACACTCTGCTTTCACTCGCTGTCCAGGACAGTCTTTCTCATACAGTGGTAGTGCAGTTCAGTGACTTTACATACTAATATACAAAAACGGGATACTTTCAGACCACTCCAAATGATTTCCAGGAATGTTAATCTCATTAGATACAATAACAGCTCTGTTTCTTGTTTTTTAATGGGCTTTTCATCCTTTTAGTACTTCTTTGAAGGAACAGAGAGGATTGATAAATCATCCAAATACAATTCATATCTGTGTCGTTCATTTTTGTGAAGAGAAAACACCAAAAATACTTCAATTTGTGGATTCTTTATAATTTCAAAGACTGGTAACTCCCTGGCCAATTATGCAATGCTAAGAAAACAAAATACACAATTTCTAGTAGGGAAACAAATCCTGTTCCTTTAAAAAAAAAAAAAAAATCAGTGGCAGAGAGAAACGGCCTTTAGCTATTTGTTAGCATTTTCCAATGGTAGACAGGTGAAATTTAAAGAGAACACTTTCAACCTCAATCTACTTATCTCTCTTGCCCACTTCCTCATTCAAGCAGTACCTTTTAAATAGGTCTGTAGTGATTAAAACTATTACAGGAAGTTAATACATCAACAAAAAGCTTTGCTGTGCTGCCTGCCTGCTTAGGGCAAACTTTTGACCTCCAAGAAGCTACAGAAAGGAAAAACATTTTATTATAAACATAACACAGTTGAAGATTAGTTTGAACTGTGCACAGACAATGAGTGGCAAGATGATATCGATCCCTCCTGTGCAAGGGCACCTGCTGCTCACCTGATAGTGTTGTCAGATGAGCCACTAACGACCAGCCTGTCTCTGTACTGCAAACAGGCAATGCCGCGTTTGTGTCCATTTAAGGTCCTCACAAATTCACAAGTACTTGTGTTCCACACCTGAGACAGAAAATGGCATTTGGCAATTGATTTGATGCTGACACTAGTTAAACATATGGCAAGTGGAGTGTTGGAGAAGCAGAATACAGGACTGAACGAAGTCAAGTTCTCAAACCAAACCAAACACATGACAATGTGATTCATGGTAACAGAGGGCTAACTTGGAGCTCGCTGCTATCACACGAGGATTCCTCCCGTTGATTACTCTCACCGTGTTAATCTGGTCTTACAGACACATTGTGTTGAACCTAAATTTACCCCTGCCTCTTCCCACTCACCATTCACCAGGTGTCAGCCTTTCTCATCTCCCGGCACACAAACTAATTACTGAAATTCTGCAGCACACCAAAAAAAAAATATTTTTGATGATCTGACAAAAAAAAATAGGTGTAATATTGATTCATTCATACCAGATGGATATTGTTGTGTTGGCTATTGTCATTTTTTAATTTGATAATCTAAGGGAAAAGAGGTTAGTGACCCTGATTAGTTGGGTATTGCATATTTTAAAAATTCTTGGGGTACATGGGTTGAAAATTGCTGATTTATAGTAATAAAATATCTAACCAAAATTGTCACACAACTTGCCCTTACTGGTATAGCAGCTCAGTGGGCTGGGCGCTGTCCCGCAAACCAAAAGGCTGCTGGTTTGATTCCTGGTCAGGGCACATGCCTGTATTGCATGCCAGGTCCCCAGTTGGGGGCACGTGAGAGGCAACTGATCAATGTTTCTCTAGTACACTGATGTTTCTCTCCCTCTCCTTCTACCTCCCTTCCCCTCTCACTAAAAAAAAATAAATAAAATCTTAAAAAAATTGTCACACAACTTGTTTCATTTATTGCCTTTTTACACATAGACTAGTATATGACTTAAATATTAAATTAGCCTACAGTGATGTTTCAATATGAAGTAGCCCTAGATCAGGTTTTCACATGAATTCCCCTACTCTTAAATTGGGGACTTACTGCAAATGTCTTTTACCTTTATAGTCCTATCTCCAGATGCAGAAACAATGTACTTGTCATCAAAGTCCACGACATTGACGGCAGCTCGGTGTCCGACCAGCACCCTCCGGAGGGTGATGTCAGTTGGGGAGGCCATATCCCATACAGCAATGGAACGGTCTTTGGAGCAGGTCACCATCATGCCATTATTGAAACGCAAGTGCAGAACAGCTTCGCAATGATGAATCAATGTGTTTAGCATTTCTCCTGTATTTACATCCCACACTCTGGAACAAACAACATTAAGAAGGCTCTTTGAGATTTTGATGGCACTGATCCTACAATCTATGACCAGTATTTGACCACCACACTTCCCATCCCTCCTGCTCCATGTTCATAGTTAGTACTACACCCTATTCTTCTTCTGCAGCTTATAAGTTGAACTGAGGTACAGAGAATAGGTGGGCCACGAGAAGTGGTAGGTAGAGGGCTGGATTGGGAAAGTGGGAAATGGAAGGCGATGGGATGCTGCCAATGTGGACTGCTTAAGACACACTACTTGAAATGTGGGCAAGCGTGGGGGTAGGAATGAGGTAGCAGACACCATCACCTACTAACTGGACACAGATCTCAAGATTATTATAAAGTGTCTGACATTCAATCTGATGCCATTAATAAGATACATTCCAAACTGGGAATCGGATTAATAATAGGAGCATTAGCCCTCAGGAACTAGAACTGACATAGGCCAAGAAGCTTCTGTAACAGATTTATTTAGTTAGTACTATGAATTTGAGTTTGATGATCCTGGATCTTAGATATCACCACAGAGGTCAAGGTCCATGATTACTTAGACCTTAAGTCTAAGACCCACTTCTGTGCTTTGAATGGGGTCAAGAATAGCTATCCACTGTAAATATGGGCATTGCAGCAGAGCATGGCACTCTTGGATAGCTTGAGAATTTTGTGTGATGAAATATAGTATTTGACTTTGATTCTATTTTTATATATTTACTTTGGTTTTTATTTCCTTTTCCAGTTTAACCCCCTTTTTCAGAAAATCACTCTTTCCTTTATCCTATATATGATGATAGCCTCTACACTGTTTCAGCTTCCTTGAGGCACTCCACATGCACCAATAAATGTTAAATGTCGATAACTATAAGAACTGAGTTTGCAATGCCTTTAAGTCAAGACGAGAAACAAGAACAGCCTTTTCTATTCACAGAGGATAACTGGGAATGGTAAACATTTAACTTCAAAGAATCTAACAACGCAGTTAACTGCTTTTTCCTCCCTATTTTTAAAAAAGTTACTTTTGATGCATTATGTTTGCTAAATCCTTTAGCTTAAGGCAAAATTCCTAACAGAGGTTTCCAGCAGCGCCTCTGGTACCCAGAGCTCACGCTGCACTGGACTCCAGCAGCATAATGGCCGTGTCATCAAATCACTAATGCCTCTGGAAATTGAAGGCCCCTCCCCGAGTGAAGCTTGCAATTAAAAACTGCAGGGACAGCAGGGGAGGGGTTGGCGAAGAGAGAGCATTGCTCACCTATACACGTTTTAAAGGAGATAATGCATGCCTGCACTGCGGTTATAACTACCTGAAAGGGAGGCTTCATTCCTGCCATGTCATTCCCTTGCGAAGTGGATTTTATCAGGAATGCAAGGTTTACCAAGTTTTTATAATGGATGGTTCCCGCAAATTAAAACAGGCTGTGTAGTTTCTTAAATGAACAAAAATGTAAACTTACCTTAAGCATTCCTAATTCAAATTTTCTAGTTCTAGATTGACACAATGATGGGGGGAATGGATGGTTTATTCTTCTTTAGCTATGAAGTTTCAGAACTGTGTTCATGCAGATATATACAGAGTTACTACCTATGACAACGAGCAGAGCGGATCTGGTATTTCAGAGTTGAAAGGATCATTTGAAATTTTCTACCTGACCGTGGAATCCGATGATCCAGTTATGATCACCCTCTCGTCATACTGGAGACACAGGACAGAACCCGTGTGGCCTGTGAGAATTCGCTTGCATTCCAACGTGCTTTTATCCCAGATCTAGGATGGCAAACAAGATCCTTTTGATCACTGTGATAATGGGGTGCTGCAGAGACTTGCTGGCTCTATTATGTGTTTGATTCCCCAAAAGAATCAAAGCCCAGAGTAGTGTGGAATGCATTCTTTTCTCTCGGTATAGCTAAACACCTATATATATGTGGCTTCAGTACTAATGCAGACTTTATCCTTTTCATTAAGGAACAGGGGTAGCCTATAATTATGTGAGGGCCAAGAGAAATAGCCCATTCAGTGCACTTCAAGAAGAGAATTTAGCAATCTATTTGGATGCTCTCCTGGGGGAAGCAGGTATCTGTCCTTTAGGGAAATGATTTTGGTGTTGGGACTAGAAACAATCTCAAACGCTAACTTACTTCCTGGAAACAATGCTTAGAATGTATGCTTTGGATAGTTCTATGAATGTGGTCACCCTCGCTTCTTCAGCTACTTCCCACAGTGGAAGAAAACTCACCTTGATAGTGTTGTCTCGAAGGCCGCTGACGATCTTCTGATCATCGTACTGTAAACAGTAAACTCCTTTGCTTGTCTCACTTCGGCAGTGGATTCTCTGTAAACTATGCCTTCCACATCTCCAATTAGATTCTATTGTCTGAGAAGAAGGAATGGGAAAGAGGCAGTAATTAGGAAAGGATCAGAACTAAACTCCTATCTACAGATCATGGCAACCAATGATAAATGCTCAAGGCTTCACTCTACTGGCTATATAGAACTTAAGGCAAACTAAAAATTTGTTATAAAAAAGCCACTACTGAAAATTATAAAACATTTTTTCCATTTGTAATTAAACATTTATTTCCTAGAGCTGTCCTGCATATAATTCATTCAAGTAAATAATAAACCTGGTGGAAAGAGACTGCTCACCAATGGAGGGCAAGCTATGACCCATATGAGGTTATATGCTCAGGGCTCTCCTACCCACGTGGTGGCCATTCCTACCAGTGAACTTCCATGGGGCTCAATTCAGAAGGTATCTGAGTACCAGGTGAAGAGCGCAACTTTAGCAGTACTCATTGCTGTTATGTGAAGACATCATAGTCTTTCTCTCTCACCTATTTATTAGTAAACAACTTTTAAACACAAATTTCTGCCTAGCAGTTTACTATGTTTTACTTACTCTATTCTCTTACCAAGAAACTGTTTTTTAACCCATATCCATAAACCTTAAACCAAGTTTGCCATAACAATGCTGTTACTGAAGAATGTTGTTGGTTCTCTAGTATTTGGTAAATACCCAAATATGCATAGATTCTTACCTCAATGTCTTGTATAATTTTAGGATAAAGTGCTCTGTAAAAAGAGTTGGGAGGAGCATTCCCATCAGGAGGTTTGTTTTTGAATAAATATTGTCCCCTAAAAAACAAATATTTCCCAATGAAAATCATCATATTATGCATTCACAAGGAGCTTCCTATTTCTTCAAAGCATTTTCACGTTCCATGTTCCATACATCTCCTTAACTAGCCTGGAGAGGTGTGACGTTGTTAAGTCTGATTTCAGGAGTCCCACATCAGGAGTAACTTTTTGGCTCTAAGGAACGGGGCCAACATCGACTTGCTTCTGTGTGAAACATGGTGATTTCCAGTGTAGAACATGTGCATATCAGGCGTTCAGGAATATTATAATGTCAGTAGATAAATGAAATATGGATAATCAGAATTCACCCACTGGTCTATCAGACCTCTAGACTGACAGACTTATTGGCCTTATCTTTTGAGAATTTTGTTTGTGATGGTAACTCCTACCTTTGAACTAGGTACATGCCCTAGTCTGTTTCACGAGGAAAGCCGTGCTAGTCGGTGGAGCCTGGAGTCACGGGCGGCAGGAGTGCCTCTGCCACAGAGAACACTTTTTTGTTTTCGTTTATGTGGGTTAAGTGCGTTGCCAACTCAGGCACCCAGGCTGCTGGTTGGGAGCCAGTGTAGCTATGCTTTAAAAAGAGCAATTCAGTGCATTTGTGCAGAAAAGAAAGGGATCACAGGAGTGTTCAGAAGCAGGTATGAAAGAAGATGAAAAGAAATGCCTAACAGCACTGTGCTGTCAAGTCTAAGGCATGAAATTGACTTTCACAGGTGTGTTCCTGGCTACGTACATACATACATGCATTTTACTGCCTTTCCTTGATTCCAGTGAGCAACATTTGTTAGCATCTCCTTCCTTATGACAGCACATCTTTGGAATACTCCTATCCCAAGCTAGATCTTTGCTACAAAAAAAATCAGTAAATGGCAATCACTTCCTGCTGGGTAAAAAATTTAATTCCTTATCCTGAAGTTAAGAACCCACCAAACACGGTGTGGAAGCTAGTAAACCCCACTATGGGTGTACTAACTGCTGTTCTCACTGGCACCGTGCCTTGCAAAGTGGAGATAGGCAGAAATGCCTCTGAGTGTAATCCTGGCACCAGAGAAATCATGTTTTCTCTGGGCCAGTCATCCACTCCTCCCTCTATAGCTCCATTACAATATAATTAATTGTTCAATGTCTCCAGGAGCGTTTCTCCCCTGCCCTCTTCCTATTATACACCTTGAAAATTAGTTGAGAAAATTTCCTGTCAGGAAGGTAGCTGCTGGCTCTGACTTGTGTGTTAATACAGAAAGGGAAACCTGCAATGGAGTCCTGGCTGGCATGGCTCAGTGGACTGCATGCTGACCTGCCAACCAAAAGGTCGCTGGTTCAACTCCCAGTCAGGGTGCATGCCCAGGTAGCCAGCCAGGTCCTTTCCCCTCTAAATAAATAAATAAAATCTTTTAAAAAAATCTGCAAAGGAGAAGCTAAAATAATGGTTTTTAAAAAGGGACAAAGGATCAAGCAACAGGATACACCAATATAAAGAAAAGGGCTAAACAAGATACACTGAAATAATTCTGGATTAAAGGTACTCTTCTCTAAACAATCTCATTCTAGAAACACACTGTGGACAAACAATAGATTTTGAAAGAAGAGATTCTAAATCTGGTTAATAATTATAATAATTTCAACTCCAACATCATTTAATGAGGTAGGAATCACTGTATTAACTGTACAGATAAAGAAATCAAATGTCAGGGGGTTGAGTAACCTGCCAAGGTCACACAGCTAGTGGGCAGAGCTGAGATTTGAATCAAAGTCTGACTTCGGCCCTGGCTGGTGTGGCTCAGTGGATTGAGCGTGGGCTGAGAACCAAAGGGTCGCCGGTTCGATTCCCAGTCAGGGCACATGCCTGGGTTGCAGGCCTGGTCCCCAGTGGGGGCCACGTGAGAGGCAACCACACATTGATGTTTCTCTCCCTCTCTTTCTCTTTCCGTTCCCTTCTGTCTAAAAATAAATAAATAAAATCTTAAAAAAAAAAAAGTCTGACTTCGGATCCCATACTCTTAACTACTCTGTCGTCTCTCAGTGCCCACTATTCCTCAGTGATTCCTGTCCTCCTTTTAATCTCTGGTTACACACAGACACCCTAGGGTTTTCTTCATAAGCAATGAAACTACATCCTAAGGAAAGAGACATCACGTCAACCTTGGATCTCATTTTCTACTGCACTGCAGTTACCATGACTTGCTAAAGTAACTGAATTTCTTCAAATCAAAGGGCCTACAAAAAAGGGCAGCTAGGTATTCAAAACTGGCTTCTCAGTCTGTCTATGTAGTAAGTCAAGGCCTTTTATGATGGAAGCTCTTTGACAACAGAGACCGCTGCTATATGAAATGCCTAGAGTCTCTGAGAGTGTGAGTGCCTGATAAACACTAAATATTAAGCTCAGAATGTTATCACAAATGCGATCTGCTGATTAAGAAAAGGGACTTTTCCCAAGTTGTCTTTTATTATACTTTTAAGAGTTACCATTACTGAGCAGAGAGAGCATATTCAGTATTATTCAAGAGAGAAACTAACAGAATTCATGCCATAGAGTCACACTGTCAAATTCATCTAGATATAAACTACAACAGCAAAGTAGAAGTTCAACCAAAAGCTTTATTAGAAAACTGTGTTTACTTATTTATTTTTGGTTGGAAGAAATGGACGAACTATCAATGACAGCATTTAGGGTGTCACAGAAAGACTTTACTGATACAGTAGGCTCAGTAAGATAACTTGAAGAATAAAATGAAAGACTGAGCATAGACTAAAGTAAAAAAGAAAGTGGGAGGAAGATACCAACACAAGAAGAAAGGCAACATGTAAAAATAGAAAGAGCCACAGAAAGCCCGGGGCATACTTCCACAGTCATGGAAGAGGTCTTCATGGGGGACCAAAGACAAGTATTTGTCATTTCATGGGGCTGTATCAAGCTAACATGATAAAATAAATACGGCCCAAAACAAAGGAATGCAGTCAGAACTCTGACAGATACTCAAAAGAGCAGACGTGGGTTCCTGTGGTTGAAGAGACAGGGGGAACAGTGAAAAAGCTGGATCCTGGATTATTTCTCTGCTATATCTTTATATATCCCTTTCAAAAGGCCAAAAGGCCACCTCTCCAATGATCTCCCTCTCCGTTCCCATAGCTTATACAACAGATCTTGCTGTTTAGTGTCAACCTTAAGCAAAATTGTGAAGCCTGTGTTTACCTTCAGCATTTTCATATGCATCTGCCAAAATCTGCCCATGTATTTCTTGTTCTCCCTATCTTCAAAAAAAGACTTTGTAAACTCTAAATGTCTGATAAAGGTTCACTGTCCTTTACAGTCCAAATGGGAACTAAATGTATTTTAACAGGGAACAAAATCTTTATAGCTATGGGAATGAATCTCTATAACAGAAATTTCAGATCAAGAGTTATTTGGAGGAGAGTTTCTTTTCTTTTCTCCCCCCCACCACCCCCAAGGGTAGAGCAACATTTCTAGCTGCCCTAACATCTTCCGTGTAAGCAACTGCCTGCTCTATCTGCAAGGCTGGTCTTGGCAAGCTTAACAAAATGATGGGCTGTGAATACCATGTAACTATATACTATTTTGCTTTTTCCTACTATAAAGAGTTTATTTCCAAAATATGAAATAAGCTATGAAAGACAAAGTTTCTATTTTTCTTTTTTTTTTTAAATTTTCTTTCTTTATTTTTAGAGAGAGAGGAAGAGAGGGAGAAAGAGGGGGAGAGAAACAGCAATGCATGGTCGCCTCTCACATGGCCCCCACTGGGGACCTGGCCCGCAACCCAGGCATGTGCCCTGACTGGGAATCGAACCGGGACCCTCTGGTTCCCAGCCCGCGCTCAATCCACTGAGCTACACCAGCCAGGGCAAGTTTCTATTTTTCTATACCGTAAAATAAGTGAGGATTAAAAAAACACATTTTGGAAGGAGACATAACAATATACTTTCATTGATGCAATTTTTAAATAGCCAAAGAACTGTTTGACATTTGCTTCCTTTAATTAAATTTGAGAGAAATTTTAAAGTCTTCCTAATAGCCAGGATGACAGAAATCTCTTGCAGCACTTGGTATAATATTCACAGGGCATTTTATTTATTACATACTAGTTAATTTCAAAAGTGAAAAAAAAAAAGAAAGGGAGCCAACTATATTTCTGTGAAAACTGCTAGGAGCCGGCCATCCACCCTGAGCTGTTTTGTAATCTGTGTGATCCGAGACCAACAGCTGATGGGATTAACTGCTTGGGTAACACTGAGCACACCCCGCCTGCTGGTGTGTACCGGTCAGCTAAAACACTGAATGCCACCTTTGTTTTATGGAAATATTTACACCTGACTTTCTTAGAGTGACATTCTAGAGGCACCCCCTGAGTGAAAATTATATATAGAAGGCATCTTCCAGAAGTTCTGATAAAATGATACCATTCTGGTAAGAAAACAACAGAAGTGCTGAAGTCTCAGGCTGCTAACTATATAATGCCTTAAGAAATTCAAGATTAAGCAGTAAAATCTTGAGAAATGTAAGTTTTATGAAGAAACAATTATTAATACCAAATTCCATTTTTGACTCTTCTGATGGCTATAGTTCTTATTCTAGTTGGGCATAAAAATAATTTTGATTACAAAGGTGATAAAATACCACAGGCAGGGGCTAAAGGCAAGGAATCTTTTAAAGGAGAAAACTATTTGTTCTGGACAGGTTTAGGGGAAAGCTGAATCTGGTGGCTTCTTTGTGATTCAAAGGCATCTACCTGCCTTATAAATCGCCCCTCGGCCCTTTTTCAGGGCCCAGAGAACACAATATGCTCTAAATAGGAGGGCTGGTCAGTTTTTCATTATTTTTTGCAAAGCAGTATGAACACATTATGATGTCATTTATGTGTGATTGGTCAGAAGAAAAACTGCCGAGCACACGAACAACATTTTTTTGCTATAAACCAGCAAAATCACTGTAGTAAATGAGAAACAGTCTCACTGGTTTTCAACAATATTCCAGTGACTGCGTGGCCAGGTCCTGAAGCTCTGCAACAGTAAGAAAGTTAAAAGGCTCACCACCCTCTTCGTTCTGCCAGGCCTCTCCACAGAGAATCTGTCCTGACCATTCTCTCGATGAGCTTTTTCCATAACATGCCATCAGATGTCACTCGGTACCATTCCTTGCACACAAGCTCAGCAGCACATAGAGATTTGGCATCCAGGTATGACAGAATGTTCTCAGCAATGTGATCCAAACCCCGAGCTTTTGGTGGGGAGAGGCGGCAAAGGAGAAGAACAGAGGTGGTGAATGATTTTTTACGAACGGTTCTTTAAAACTGGACAGCTTTTATTCTATGAAGGCACATTCCTGTTTCTAGTGCAGTCCAGTTTCTTTTTCAAACAGAGACTTGGGTCAAATGAGTGTCAATAATTTTTCCATAAGGTTACAGAAATGAACTGTATTTTCTATCTTCCTTTAGATAAGGAAGTTAAAGCTAACATCCAGCAAACCCCCCAAGACATTAAAAATAAAAAGGATTTCAGAAAACAATTCACATCTATCTGTATGGATTTCAGCACTAGGGGATGTTCTATGGATGGCATCTCCAACTCTGTGATTCAGACCCCCCCAAATCTCTATATTAGGTCCATTTCTCATTCTGTTTCTATTACTGCTGCAGTTCCAAAGCTGTTCAGTAAAAGAAATATCCTTTAAATGTACTGGGGGAGAGGCACTAAGTCAGAATGTGCTGGGTTATAGAATTTTGGGCATGCAGAAAGGAGAGAAGAAGGAAATACAGATTGGTATAGGAATATCCCAAGAGGGAAGACAGAGGGGTATGTTTAGTTCAAGGAGGAGTTTAATTTCAGATGTTTTAAAAAAAAGACTACATTTGAGAATAGTTGCTGCTATAAAACCTAAATGACAGTTGACCAAAAATGGAAAAAAAAAATTTCCCAGACCCACAGATAAGTTGGTTAGAATTTCAGTCTATTTTGTAGAATGTACAGAAAAAAAAAAACAGTGGACAAGTAGAAATTGGGCTGTGTAAACTAGATGGGCTTCCCAATTAAAATTCTCTACCACTCAAATCTGCACTGAGGCCTCAAAGGAATAGATCCTATAAAATAGGATGATCACACTAATAAACCTTTTGGCTGCTGTTCTAATTCACAAGTGAGACAAAAACATTCAAGGTTATTTCTCTTTATGGGTTATATATCGAAGGTTTGCTAAAGACTTAAATAGTGCAGAAGGACTCCTTCAAACTTTGACTCCCTTAGGCACAAACTTAATAAACAGAAAAGAAGACCACACTTCATTTTTGCCTTTCCCCTGAATCATATAGACACACTTGGACGCCATTAACAAAGATCCAAATGTGTTTAAACATTATTCTAATTATAAAGATTGTATGGATATCAGTCACAGTTTCCAGCAGATTTAGAAAAGAAAGCATTAAATGAATCTTGTTTGGCTGGCATCACATGTTCATGTTTAAGCATAAGCAGATGGAGGCATCCATCACCTCATTCTTATTAAAAGAACATTATTATAAGCCAATTAAAGATATAATAATTAGTTCTTCATGCAAAATACAGTGATGATACAATTCCTGCATCTTTATACTGAAACTTTCTACACCATCAGAAGTTTCCAAAATCTATTCCTGTGCTTTTAATGGCTGCTGTCAAATTGCTCCTGATCGTTCACAATGTCCCTATAGTAAGTCTTCGGAAGTAATTTCACCTAACATTCCCAACAAACCCATTACATTAATGGATTACAGGCATTTTTTGAAGTAGTTCGGTTTACTAAATGTAGCCAGATGATGTAGGTTCATAAGTTAAAATGGACATAAAGTATCAGACTGATGAGTTAATCTTATGAAGTGGTCAGCAGATACACACCAGGGATCAGTATCAGGCAAAGGACTACACTGGTCTAATCAGCTCCTGTTCAGTTCTTACTGGTACATGCTTGAGACAGCAACGCGTCTCAGTGCGCGGGCAGAGCACAGCCATGAGGCACACGGCTGTTCGCACAAAGAAAGCTGACGGCCTGCGGCCGAAACAAAATCCGGTGAGTGGAGCGGGCAGAGTCCTAGTCTATTTAACAAAAGATACAGGTACAAATTCAGCTTTAAGATGGTTATTTCTAAGTTATACACAGGCATTTATTTTATGTTAAAGGGCAATTTAAATCACAATTTGGAAAAACAAATTTAAAAAAAGCTATAACTGGCAAAGATTAAGCAAAGTGGTAATAAGCAGTTTTGGGGAAGGTATCAGTTGGTATATTTTTCTTAGACGATAGTTTGGCACATGTAATAAAAGCCTTAAAATTCTCATCATTTTTTAATATAGGAATCCCGCTTCTGGACCCCTAGGATGTCCAGAAGATTACTGAAAATAAGAATGTCCACCACAGAATTGTTTATAATAGGAAAAACGTTTTAAACTACCTTAATGTTCAATAAAGAGATTAAATATGTGGTTTAACCATCACAAAGAATTAATCCTATAAAAATGTTTTTAAAGAATACTTAGAAAATACATTAAGAAAAAAAATGTTACAAACACGTAAGATCCCATCTTTAGAAGGAAATACACACACACACACACAGACGTAGAAATAACAAGAAGGCTACATGCCAAAATATTAATAGCACATTAGTAGTTATCTTTCAATGGTGGGGTTCTGGGAAATTTTATTTTTATATTTTAAACTTTGCCTATGTCATGTCCTAGATCACCATCATTCAATAACACAACCATAGCACCTTCCCAAATAAAGTACTTTAAGTCTGTATGTGTCTGCATATGCGGATACTAGTGTGTTTGTACACACACACGTACAGTCTACTGTACACAAACACACACGTATACTTTACAATAGCTATTTGGTTACTGTGCACAATGAGATTGTAAAGCCTGGAATTTATATCCTAAGAAACTCTCCTTTCGAAAATACTCAAAAATGTTTCTTATTCATTCCTACAATTTAAATATTCTGTTGATAAACTCCCTTAGGAATCCAAAGCCAAGTATAACAAATTAACATATCTTGAAACTAACACACATCTCAAACCAGAAAAGATGTTACTTGACTGGTATGTGGGTAAAAAGGGAGAAGATGGGGAAAAGAAGAGTTTCTGTTTCCAGAGTTTGATTTTTCTTTTCATTTATACTCTAAGAAGGTACGATTAAAGGACTCAGTTTGTAAAAATCAAGCCAACATAGACTTAAAAACAGAGATGTATAGCTGAACATCCAGTACCATTACCATTGTAACGTATCTTCCAGGCAAAGTAATGGCTCGCAAACACCTGTAGATACGTACCTGGCAACGCGGTTATGAAATCCCTCTGCAGCATAGGCTTAAGATACGAGTTTATGTGCCCATGTTGATAATGACACATTTGGGATATAAGATGTTCCACAAATTCCACTTGATCGGACTCTGACCACTGCTCAAAATATTTGACACACAGTTCCTTTTCCTTCTCATAGCTTGCCGAGAGCTTCCGTTGCTTGGGCACAATCATACTGGAAGTGCCATTGGCAAGTTTTGTCTGTAGAAGGAGTGGATTTAAAAAACATATAACAGTAAGTATTGAAAATGAGGGAAATGCGTAATTTGCTGGTCTTACATGCTATGTTATGTCTATATGATGGAGCTCACTCTGTTACTCTATTAGTAATTCAATGTTTGTAAATAGCAATCACAAGGAAAGCCACAAAAATACCACAGTTAAGTTGGTAAATTGGAATACTGCTGTATGACTAGGTACCCATTTCCAAAAGTTCACAGGAAGACATTATCTGGAGACATATAGATGAAAACCAAAAGCTGAAAACTTTACATGTTATTACTTGCAAGCAAAAAAGCTAATTTGCTTTTTCTTGTATACACCAGTTACTAGACATTTATACAATTACTGACAACTTATTTTTTAATAGTGAAATAAGAAATTCTCCATACAAAGAAAGGCCAATGAATAATTTGAGATGCTGGTAAATTTGGAGCTAAAGCTTAAATAACACTTATATATTTCATCTATACCTACCTTCTAAAAAATCCCAACTTCACTCTCATCAAAATTATATGCTACAGCCTTGGCCAGTATGGCTTGGTTGGCTGGAGCATTGTTCTGTGCACCAAAAGGTTATGGATTTGATTCCTGGTCAGGGCACATACCTCGGCTGTGAGTTTGGTCACCAGTCAGGGTACATATAGTAGGCGACTGATCAATGTTTCTCTCTCACATCTATGTCTATTTCTTTCTACCCTGACCCCTCTCTCTCAAATCAATAAATGTATCCTTGGGCAAGGATTAAAAAAATTATATGCTATAAAGTCCTTTTATTAATTGGTTTAGTTAATAAATATTAATTGAGCATTTACAATGTGTCAAACACTATCCTAGGTGCTAGGAATATAACACTGAAGAAAAATAACAGTCTCTATCATTGGGGTAACTGATACTGTAGTGTGTACAGCAAGTTAAAAACATAACCAAATAACCAGAAAATACAGTATCTATACTGCTAGGAAGAAAAATAAAGCAGGATAAGGGGACACACAAAATTATAAGATGGTCCCAAGACTTTTGGCTCCTGCTGTGTACACATCTTCTCTCAGTTTTTCAAACAAACATGTAGGTACTGCTGTGATTTAATTAAGGTCCCAAATTAGTTGACCTTAAGATTAGGCGATTACTCTGGTGGATCTGACCTAATCAAGTAAGCTCTTTAAAAGCAGAGTTTTTGCTAGTCGGTTGTAGAAGAGGAAGGAGACCATGTGGCAAGGGATGCAGTCAGCCTCTAGGAGCTGACAGCCAGTAAGGAAAGGGGGACTTCAATTCTACAACGGAAAGGGACTGAATTCTGACAACAACAATGGGCTCAGAAGAACATTTTCCCCCAGAGTCTCCAGAAGAGAAGTCAGCCTGGCCAACCCTTGATTTCGGCCCTGTGATACGCTGAGCCCAGGACTCAGCCACGCTGTGCCAGACTTCTGACCTAGAGAACTGTGAGCTAATGGATGGGTATTGTTTTAACTTCCTAAGTTTGTGGTAATTTGTTATGCAGCAAGTAAAACAAACAAACAAACAAAACTAATATAGTTATTTAAATCTAAGGAGTCAGAAACAGATTTCCTAAAGTGATGATATTTGAACTGAAACATGAAAGAAAGAAATAAGGGAACTAGACATTTTATTACATGGGGGAAGAATGGTCTAGGAAATGGAAATTTTGAGGGCCAAGGTCTTGGGTGGCCATCTGCCTGGCATGTTCACGGAACAAGGGGGCCCAGGAAGCAAGGAGAACTGAAGCTGGATAAGCAGCCCGAGCCAGATTGAGCAGGCCGTCTCAGTGGTGGTAGCTAAGCTCACAGAGGGCTCCAAACAACTCCATTCCTCCCTGAACACAAACGCTGTTTCTTCCATCAAGAGTCCGAGTTTGTCCTAACTTTTGAATCTGGGCTTTGACTAACAAAACATATAGAGAAAGTGACATTCTGGGACTTCAGAACCCAGACAGCATCTACTCACTCCTTCTTAAAGCTTTGAGCCCCATGTAAGAAATTCAGGTTCCTTGCTGGAGAGGAAAAACTGGAGGATGAGAAACTAAGAAGAGGTCACATGAAGAAGCACCTAGAAGCCTAAGAGTGACATGATCTGACACCTTTGAAAAGGATCACCACTGTGTAGAGAATGGACTGTAGAGAACATGAATGGAAATAAGGCAACTAATTAAGATACTACTTTACAATAGTCCACAATAGATCCACTAGTCACATCCTCACAATCTTTTGTATTAGAGCAGTCGCTGTAGAGGTGATGAGAGATAACTGACATTTGATGTATATATATATATTTTTTAAAGATTTTATTTATTTATTTATTTTAGACAGAAGGGAAGGGAGGGAAAAAGAGAGGGAAAGAAGCATCAATGTGTGGTTGCCTCTCACGCGGCCCCCACTGGGGACCGACCCGCAACCCAGGCATGTGCCCCAACTGGGAACTGAACCTGCGACCCCCTGGTTCACAGCCTGAGCTCAATCCACTGAACCACACCAGCCAGGGCATCGATGTATATTTTGAAGGCAAAGCCAACTGACTTTGCTGATAAACTGGATGTGGAGTATAAGAGAAAAAAAAGGAGAGGAGAATCCAAGATGGCAGCAGAGTAGGTGGACCAACCGGAATTACAACTAAATTATAGATCATCCCGAATAACCAACTGAAGACTAGCTAGTCACTTTTTAATATACTGACTTTTTTTTTTAGAGTGAGAGAAACACTGATTTGTTGTTCTACTTATTTATGCATTCATTGGTTGATTCTTGCATATGCCCTGACCAAGGATCGAATCTACCACCTTGCCATATCTGGATGATGCTCTAACCAACTGAGCTATCTGGCCAGGACCAAGACTAGCTGAAGAGAAGGCTTATAAACAAGGATTTATAGAAGAAGCCAAATTGAGACTGGTGAGAAGGGCAGAGATGTGAAAAAGGTTGGCTCTGCTCTCATGGCACTGAGGTTCCAGAGGGATATCTTAGCTGTGGGTGGCTCCCCCTGAGACATGTGGGGTCTTACCCCTAATCTGGACCCTCCAGCTCAGAGCACCAGAGCTTGGAAGAGGCACCCACATAACATCTAGCTGTGAAAAATCAGTGAGGATTCTGTCTGCTAGAAACGCAGGCACCCTCTAAAATGGCCAACCCACAAGATTTCATTCATAGCCATTCACCCTGGGCTCTAGCAGAGGGAGGGAAGATTGGACTAGAGTTGCATGAGGAGAGTCAATCTCACATAACACAGACGGCATCTTTCTTGGGTGGAGCACTCCCCTCCAAGTGGCATCAGGCTGGGGCAAAGCAATAGCTCCACTCTCTGGACTCCTTCTTGCCCACAGTACGGCGCTTACCTCTTGTGGAGGAGTTAGCGGCCTTGGCTGGGGTGTAGAGCTCTGGGCAGACTCAGGGGCTGTCAGTGACGGAGTTATGTGACTTTGGGGTTGGGACCATTCTCATGAACCCCACTGGCACTTCCTGCTCATGGGAGATCCACTGGCCCTATTCTCCTGGCTTCTGGCAAACCCACTCACCAGACTCATAGTGGCTTTGTCCTGCTGAGGCTGGGGCAAAATCTGGGATCAACTGAATTGTGTGGGTCTGGGGCAGGGGCCACACCGCCCACCTTCCCTGAAGCCTGACCAGCACATCCCCTTCCTTCATGGGAGATCCACTAGTCACATCCTCAAAACTCCTGGCGACCCATTCCTTCTGAGCTCCATCTCCTCCTGCCAGAATCTGGGACAGACTGAGTTGTGTGGCTCTAGGACAGGGGCTATTTTTCCTTTGCATGCCCGACCAGAGCAGACCCCCTCCCTTCATAGGGCCAAATCTTAGTCTATTTGGGCCTGATAAGCCCTGCTGGATTCACCCTGATGACTCCCTGAGAATATGTAAGGCAACTCTTGATGGATATAAAAGAGACAGACAATAATACAGTCATAGTTGGGGATTTTAACACCTGTTGACATCAATGGATAGATCTTCCAGACAACAAATCAACAAGGAAACAGCAGCCTTAAATGACACACTAGATCAGAAAGACTTATTAATTGATATCTTCAGAGCATTTCACCCCAAAGCAGTAGACTATGCATTCTTTACAAGTACACATGGAACTTTGCTAGAAAGACCACATGTTAGGACACAAAATAAGTCTCAATAAATTTAAGAACGAAATCATATCGAGTATCTTCTCTAACCATAATGGTATGAAATTAGAATCAATCACAAGAAAAAACCTGAAAAACACACAAAGACATGAGGCTAAATAACATGTTACTAAACAATGAGTAGGTTAACAATGAGATCAAGGAAGAAATCAAAAGATACCTTGAAACAAATGAAAATGAGAACACAATCCAAAATCTATGGAATGCAGCAAAAGCAGTTCTAATAGGGAAATTCAGAGCATTATAGGCCTACCTCAATAAACAAGAAAAATCTCTAAACAGTCTAACTTTACACTTAAAATAACTATGCATAAGGAACAACAAACAAAGCCCAGAGTGAGGAGAAAAAAGGAACTAACAAAGATCAGAGCAGAAATAAGTGAAATCCAGTCTAAAAAAAGAAGCAATACAGAAGATCAATGAAACCAAGGTCTGGTTCTCTGAAAGGAGAAACAAGATTGACGAACCTTTAAACAGACTCATCAAGAAAAAAAGAGAGAGGAACAAATAAATACAATCAGAAATTAAGGAGGAGAAGTAACAACTGACACCAAAGAAAAACAAAGGTTTGTAAGAAAATATTACAAACAACTATATGCCAACAAATTGGATAACTTAGATGAAATAGATAAATTCCGAGAAACATACAATTTTCCAAAACTTAATCAGGAAGAATCAGAGAATCTAGACAGGCAGATTACAACTAGTGAAACTGAATTAGTAATGAAAAAACTCCCAACAAACAAAAGTACTGGATGAATAGCTTTATAGATGAATTCTACCAAACATTCAAAGACCAACTAACACTCATCCTTCTTAAACTGTTCCAAAAAATTCAAGAGGAGGCAAGATTCCCAAGCTCATTTTATGAGGCCAGCATTATCCTAATTCCAAACCAGATAAATACACTACAAAGGAAGAAAACTATAGGCCAATATCCCTGATGAACGTAGATGCTAAAACCTCAACAAAATATTAGCAAACTGGATCCCACCATACATTAAAAAGATCATACACCATAATCAAGTGGATTTTTTCTCCTGAGTCTCTGTTTCCATCTTCTGTAAAAGAAAAAGAATTATAGAATCTACTGCATTGGGTTTTGTGAGTATCGAACAAAATAATCTAAAAAAAAAAAAAAGTGTGCTTAACTCACCTTTCACACAATAATATAACCAATACATCAACACTCTTACTGACACAATACTGTTGGAGCTGGATTCTCCCTCTTTAAAAAAATATATCTTTTTCTATTTTAATTTTCACTGAAGTATAATATACATAGAAGCACATAATTTTTTAAAAAGATTTTATTTATTTATTTTAGAGAGAGGGGAAGGGAGGGAGACAGAGAGAGAGAGAAACAGCAATGTATGGTTGCCTCTCACATGGCCCTCACTGGGGACCCGGCCCGCAACCCAGGCATGTGCCCTGATGGGGAATTGAACCAGGACCCTCTGGTTCCCAGCCCGCGCTCAATCCACTGAGCTACACCAGCCAGGGCAGAAGTGCATAATTTTAAGTGTATAGCTTGATGAATTTTCACAAGGTGAACATGCCCATGTAGGCAGCACCCAGAGCAAGAAACGAATGATCACAAACCTCACAATCTCTGCCTTGTGCTCCTTTTTTCAGGCCACTAACCACCCGCTACCAGACTCTACCACCGAAGGATAACCACTATATACGTATTTTTAGTTTTTTCATTTTTATTGAATTTATTGGGGTGTCACTGGTTAACAAAATTATACAGGTTTCACAATTCCACAACACAATCATCTGTACACTGTATTGTGTGTTTATCACTCCAAGTCAAGTCTTTCCCCATCACCATTTATCCCTCCCAGACCCTCCCCCACTCCCCTCCACCCCCGGCAATCGCCACACCATTGTCCGTGTAAACACTGTGTTTTTTAAAACTGTCTGCCTCCACAATTGACAGTAGCATTAAAAAAAAAAACATGCGATACTTGGAATAAATTTAACAACATATGTGGAATACCTGTAAACTGAAACTATAAATATTGCTATGGGAATTTTAAAAAGACTTAAATAAATGTAGAGCTAAATTATATTCACATATTGGACTAAATATTATTACGATGTTCACCTTCTAACTGATCTATAGAATCAACGCACTATCAGTCAAAATCCCAGCAGGTATGGAAATGCAAAGGACCTAAACTTTAGCCAAAACAATCTTAAAAAATAAAAATAAAGATGAAGGACAACTACTACTGAGTTTCAAGACTTACAGTAAAGCCAATAGTAAAATCAAGACGGTGTATGGACAAACATGTAGATCAATGGGACAGAACAGAGAGTCCACAAATAGACTCACATATGGTCAGCAGATTTTTGAGAAAGGTGTCAAGATAATTCAATAGGGAAAGGATAGCCTTTTCAACAAATGATGCTGAAACAACTGGATATCCATTTAGGGAAAAATTAACTTGTTCTTTACTTTAGACCATATGCAAAAATTAAGTGGATTCTAGTTTTATATAGAGAACTTCTGGAAGAAAATACAGGAGAAAATCTTGTTGCTATTGGGATAGGCAAACATTTCATGGGTGAGTTACTATGTGGCAAAATTTTAATCTGGTTTCCAAAAAAAACAGGTAAGAAAATAAAAACCACAACCAGGGAGGAAATATTTGCAATATATGTATTTGACAAAGGACTGGTATTGAGAATATACAAGGAACTCTCAGAACTCAATAAGAAAACAAATAACCTTTTTGTTTAAATAGGCAAAAGATTTGAAGAGACATTTCATACACAAAAAAGATCCATGGATGGCCAATAAAAACATGAACATCATTAGTTACTAGGAAAATGCAAATTAAAATCATGAGACACCACTACATACTTACTACAGTGGCTACACTTAAAGAGACTGACCATACCAAGTATCGGCAAGGATGAGGAGTAACTGGGTCTCTCACACACTGCCAGCAGCAATGTTTAATGGTACAACCACTTTAGAAAACCAGCTGGCAGTTTCTTATAGAGTGAGACATATACTTACCACATGACCCAGCAATTCCACTCCTAGGTATTTACCATTCCCCACCAATGAAAGCATGTTTCCATGTAAAACCTTGTACATGAATATTCATAGCTGCTGCTTTACGCATAATAGTCCCAAACTGAAAGAATCCCAATGTCCATCAAGAGGTTAACTGATACACAAATTGTGATATATCTGAACAATGGCACAGTACTCATTCATAAAAGGAACGAGCAAACAGAGGCACAAAATGATAAGGAAAAATCTCAAAAACATGCTGACCAAAAGAAGCCAGACACAAAAGATTACATACTTTATGATTCTATGTATATGAAACTCTAGGAACAACAAATCTAATTTGCAATAATAAAAACAGATCAGTGGTAGCCTGGGGCTGAATGTGGGGGTGGGGCTGACTGAATAAGGGCAGGAGGGAAGTTTCTGGGGCAATGAAAATATTCTATAGTTTGTTACATAGGTGTACACATTTGCCAAAATTCAAATTGTACACTTAAAATGGGTACATTTTATTATACGTAAATTACCTTAATAAAATGGATTTTTAAGACTTCTAAGGATAGAGTATTCCTAAGGATAAATGCCAGTGTAATATTAATTTCATTTGCAACTAAGATACTACATTTATAGAGAACTCTGGAGATAAAGGCTTTTGTTATCAACCCTCTCCCCTCTGTTATTCTCCCATACAGATTTTTCTACTAATTTCTACAGTAAATGTAACAAAATTTCAATTTGAGAACCTTTAAAAATCCACAAGAGTACAGTGAAAAAGTTCAATTATTAAAAAAGCAAAAGGGTGTACATTACAGTGCATGGGAGAGAGGGAATGGTTACTGGTGGCAGTGGAATTGATTTGGCTTTCCCAGCAAAAGCCCGATGACTCAACCACTGCTGTTCACCCGTCTGGGAAAGCTGACAAACAACCTCCGTTTAATGGTAACACTAACTTTCTGCCGCCCCTGCACATCTCCTTTTCTGTTTACAATGAACAGTTATCTCCAAGAGAAAGAAGAGAGAAGCTGTCAGGTGACAAGCACACAAAATGAAAGAACTTAAGTATTTATATGACTGTCCACAGCTTAGTCCTCAAAGGCTAAAGGCTAACATTCCTCCCCACCGCCCCGAAAATATATTACAGAATCACTTTCAAAACTACCATGAATTTCTCTGAAGCTGCCGCCAGGGCCAGGAGGGAAAAATATACACTTGCAGACACCAACTAGTCTAACCAACACACCACTGTAACATTAAGTGTGCAGACTCTGTTAACTGTATAGGTCGGCAGATACAGCGCGGACTGACCAGACTGGATGGTGAAACGACAGATGTTTCTTCTAGTCTGCATGCAAACCTTGCTTTACTTAACCACTAAGAAAGGGCGTGGTAGGTAGAGAAAGGAAATGTTCCAGACATAGGACACCATTTGGAATTCGGGGACCGAGGCCTAGGTGAAAAGTAATATTTATGACTAGAGAGATGCACATGATATTAAAGGATTCTGTTTGGCTTCAAGAAGGACTTTGAAAGAAGACCAGCATTGAAACCCATGGTAGGGGTAAAGAGATACAATGATTGAGATGATGAATGAATGTAAGAATAAAATGGGCAAGGATTGTGCTGGGGATAAGGCTAAAGCCCAGGAGGCACACGACACGAATTTTGACTAAGGCTGGAACTTTAGAGTTATCAAGCAACCAATAACCATTTATTGAGTGGCTACTCTGTGCTGGGAACTTTTCTAGGTGCTTGGGAAACTGTGGTGAACAGGCACACAAAGTTTCTTTACCTTTTCTTGGGAAGAGTAGAGGGAGAATGTATAATAAATACGTCAATTCCAGAAACCAATAGGTATTGTGAAGGAAACAAATAAGGTAACATAAACTGTGAGTAGTACAGCCTACTTTAACTGAGGCGGTCTCGAAAAGATGCTGAAGGAAGTAACTAATGATTTGAGATCTAAATGATGAGAGTCAGTCTTCTGAAGATTTGGGGGAAGGCCTTCCATACAGAAGAAAGAGCAAGTCAAAGTTGTTCGAATGAAGGAAGGAAAGAAGGCTCGTAGGGCTGGGGCAGAGTGAACGAGGGGGATGGTGGTGAGAGATGAGGTTAGTGAGGTGGCCTGGGGCCAGATCACAGAAGGCCTCTGGGCCTCAGGAAGGGGCATGGATTTCACCCTAAGTGTAAAGAAGAGCACCTGAGGTTTGGACGTAGTCAAAGGTGATGTCATCTAGTTTAAGCTTTGGAAATACTTACACCAGCTGCCACACGGAGAATGGAGAACGGTGGTGGTGGTGGGTGTGCTGGGGAAGTGGGAAGAGGATAACGAGAGCAAGTTGTTAGAGCAGAGGAAGGAAGACCACCCAGAAGACTGATAAAATAATGCAGCAAGGGGACAGCATGGCTAACATTGGGAAAGGCAGGTTAGGGAAGGCTTAGAAGAAAGGTACTCTACCCTCATATGAGAGGAAGGAAGACAGAGGGCCTGCTGAGAATTGTAAGTCTGGGTTATAATACACATTTATTTCAGTATAGCGATTTACTTCTTACTGAAGCTGATTCTTCAAATATCAATCCGGTACATTAACCTGAATGGGGATGGAAGCGGGGTTCTTGCTCCTGTGGCCAGGAGAAACGAGGCAAACCATTTGAGAGTTTTGAGGGGGAAGGGAGGATTTTTAAAAGGTCTATACTATTCTTTCTATTGGCTGTTGCCAGACTTCAGTTTAATAAGAATATAAAAACACTGATTTTAAAGTTCTTTTTTATTTTTCCTTGATTTCTTTGTAATAATATCTCCTTAAAGAAAGTCAACATTGTCTTAGTTGAGTTAAGAGAAAATGGTATTGTCTACATTTTAATTAGGACTGAAAGAAATAAGCAAGCACACCTAGTGATGGAGGTGGTGACGGCAGACAGGCCCAGGACAGCTCTTGAATTTCCAAAAAGCCAGGGTAGAAAAAAGGAACCCAGAAGGGATAGAGCCCATTGGCAAGTGGGGATCTTTTAACAAGAAGATTTCAAGAGAAACAAAAAGACTGTGGCCATAAATTGAACATGCACAATAAAATGTAATGAGTGCTCAGAAGTGGGACATAACTTGCAACATTCCAGTTTTCAGTTCCTAAAAAACCTTGAAAACTTTCAGCGACCGAAGAAGTCCGTTATGTCTGGGGGTGAGAGCGCACATGAAAAGAAAATGGCGGCTGTACACAGAATGGGACACACATTTCAACAGGAGTAAACATCACATTTCACGGTGGGATTTATTGCATTAATATTTTAACAGCTTCTACTAAATATGATTACATATTAGGTGAACTCATAAATATGTCAGAACTGATTAGTGAACAAGGAAGACAGGAAGGGGCAGATTTGTCAGCAGAAGGAAAGTTCACATTATGAATCTGACTGGTTTCTAATAACCAACAAGAAAAGTGAAGCTTGCAATCACTTCAATTCTTTTAAATAAAATTCACTAAGAAATGAACTCACAAATGTACCAGTAAAAATGATTATTTGAAGACTGGATATTTGCTAATCTTTTTTTCTATTGACTAATTATAGGAAAAGCCATATAAAAAATTCACCAAAAGCCAAGCCAAGCCATTTCGATGATTTCTGGATTTTTAAGGTAGTTAAAGGGATAGGATCGTCACTTAACATTTTTAGGTTTCAAACTGGGACTCTTGTTTCTGTAGTGGGTTGCCTCATGCAACCTGAGAGCTTCCAGGGTGATAGGTTCTTTGTTCTAAACCAAGACACTCACAGCAGTTTAATTTACTGCTGCATTACTGTAGCTACTAACTACATACACCTCCAAGGCTGGTAAATCCACTGATGTAGACAGTGCCACCTTAAAAGGATTTTTGGATGGGTCTTAGTAATGGGGGATGGGGGAGGACATAATGTTTAATTATAAGAAATGATTGAAATAGGCACAGACATACCCCGGGTGCCTCTGCACTGCAGCAAGCTCTAAACTTGTTATCGTTAATGGTTTAAATTTCACTGTGCTAATCATTTCAGGACACAAGCCTTTCTTGATAATCTAATGAATTATTCCAACATCCTTCAGCAAAAAAAAAATCCTCCATGACAGCACTAATTACAAGACGTTTTCCCAGTGCTTATGTAAAATATGACAGAGCAGCAGCTTAGGGAATTGCAGAAAACTGCTTCTAATTTCCACTGAGAAACTGACAAACACCTCTCTTTCATCTCTCCCAGCTCTCAAGTAAGATTTAACTTTCTCATTTAGTTAATTACCGAGTGAGGATCATCATTTCCCCGGATCGGAGCGGCACAGAGCCTTTATCGTGTTAACTTGTGAACTTGATCGATGGCTGCTGCTAAAACTTAATAACTTCACCCCCTGGCAAATTGTAAGATAAATATAATAGGAGAAACTCTGACAGTAAAAACCTGCCAGAAATGAGCACTGTGTTTATGTTTCTTTGCAGGCAGCAAAAAAACAACCAACAGCTTATTACTGGTTGCGTGTTACTTATATTTAAAAGACTCCAGGCAGTTAACTTTCTATGTACTGTTAAAACTTTGCTCACAAGATGGGGAAAAATGGGAAAATGTTCAGTGATGCAGATTTGGGGAAGTGAGGAAAGAAGGAAAAAAAAAACACAGGAAGAAGAGAAAAGAAAAGTAAGGGAACAAATATATTATGTAAAATCTTTTAAAATGCCATGTTTATCATATAAAATGTCCAAGCAGCATAAACAGGCATAAAATCTTTTAAAAAGAATCTGGACTTCTAGGATACTTATATGAACTATATCTAGTAGCAAAGCAAGAAGAATTCGCTCACTTAAATTTTTCAATGACCGTAAGTTCATGCCTGAAGAATTCAATTAACTGCAGAATTCCTAGATCTCTTTTCAAAAACCCCTGCAGCTAGAAAACCATTCACTAACCACATCATTTAACCCCTTCTGAACTAAGTAGCCCATACCTAGGAAACTCATACCTTCCCCTAGAACACGTCATCTTCTACACCTAAGCTACCCAAATGGGAAGGGAAGAGTCCGGAAGTTCTTCTCTTGGCCAAACTTTAATCTGAACTTGGAATTTTCACATTTAACTGTGGAAGAGTTTGTATCAGGGCCTAGGATAGCATGAATTTTATGCCTTTTTACAACTAACAGTATCAAGGACAACAAAGTGTAACAATGAGGTACAGAGGTAATAGAACGGCTGCACACCAATGCCAGTCCCCTCTACCCGCCAAAGCTGAGTAACAGGGCTGAAAACAAATCTATGTATAAATTGCCAAGTCTGTCACACTGACCACCCTTCACAGTATAGAAAGATTACAAAAAACAAAACATGAACTAAATTTTGGTGAGGACAGAGAAAGGCAGAAAAAGTCCTGTAGGTTGTAGAGTTTAAGCCTAACGCGTGAGACTGTATTTAACATCCATCATGTGTTGTGAGAGAACCAAGAGCTGAAGTCCAAGGGGCCACCGGTTGAAAGAATCTGGAAAACTGAATATCAAAATGGCAAAACAAACTCATACTCACTGGAGGATCAAATCTTATTCCTCATTTTGCTCTGTTTTTACTTTCATTAAATAAGCATCTATTGGGGTCAGGCTCAGAAAGATCAAATGATTTTTTAAAAACAGCACTTTATAACAGACACACTCTAGAAAATATGAAAAACACAGAAAACAAAGAACATAAAAATTGCCCATAATTTCCACCATCAACAAACAATGTTCACATGTTGGCAGGTCTTTCTGGTCTTTAAAAAATCAGTGGAGAATTTGATGTATGGTGGGGAGGGTGTTTCCGTGTCATCCAAAGAATTCTTTGTCTATAGCATCAAAAGAATCATAGCAGGCAAAAGTCACCTCCTTTGCTGAACACCTTAGAAAAGTCAAGATCTGATCCTGGAGGATACAGGGTTACAGGTGACTGTGACTATGGAAAGGAGGGGAGAGAAGAGGAAGAAGAGAAAGAAGAGAGGAGAAAGGGAGGAAGGGGAGGCCGAAGAGGAAGAGGGGAACAAAGGGAAGGAAAGCAGAGAGAAGAGGGAGAAGAAGAGAGTCGAGAAGGGAGAGAAATGAGGGAAGTGAGTGCGGGGGTGGTGAAGGAGAGAGTGGGGACGGGGGCGGGGGCGGGGCGTGGGTAGGAGAGAGAGGGGAAAGAGACGGGAACAGTAAGTGGGAGTGGGGAGAGATGGCAAAGGGGAGAAAGATGAGGGGCTAGGCAAGAGATGGGGGAGTAGGGGTGAGGTGGAGAGAGATGAGGGGGAAAGAATAAATATAACCAAATGTAAAACAGACCTAGCATTACCAAACTCGTCTGCTCAGAGAAAAACAATATGCTTGTTGGATAAACAGGTCCTCTCCTACACAATAAACATCAAAAGGGAGAGGAGATGAAGAACTATTTTCCTAAACCACTACTTAATGTTTCAGGCGGAGTAATAAAGTTTAATTGTCTGGAATCTGGTTGCTCTTTCTGTAAGCTTCCTCGGATAGAGGTAGCTCCTCCGAATATTAAATAATGTTAATATTACCAAAATAAAATTTCTGTGATGGAGAAAGTTTAAACTAAGTCTTCTCCCTGACTTTTCCCTCACATCCTCCCTTTGTCTGAGCATCAGAAAGTTCTCCCATAAATAACAGGAAACAACGGAGGCATCAGCTGCCAGAGGAAAACACAGGAGACACTCTTAAAGCACAATTAAGAAGTACATGGGGGAAATAGCGTCAGTTTTAAATAAAGAGGAAAGACTACCCTCCTCCTCTCTGCTCTAATCCTTACATTTTTGTGTCCAATAAAAAAGGTCTCAGTAACTTGGTAAAACTTGTTCCGGAGAAAGCCTTTCAGAAGCTGTATCTAAAACCTGGATTAGGAAAATACAAGGTTTTGGGGACAGGATCTCAAGAAGCCAACTCAGCTTTCTAGAAGAAATTCAACTCTTTCCAAGTGCTTGTTAATGCATGTTAAATGCAGCAAGAAATAATCCTATGAGGCAGCAGCACAGGCCTCTCTCAGATGCAGTGAATGAAGTAAATGACTTGTAACTTTTGGAAGTCTTGGTTATCTGCAGGTAAAACTTTAATAACCCTTGGAGCATCAAGGGACTAAAGACATTTCTCTCTGGAATAGCTGGGTAATTGTTTCCTTAATTTATCCAGGAAAAAGCTTAGTTTGGATGCAGTGTCTGTTTTTTTAGCAGAGGTGATCAAAATAACTTGCTAAGATTCACGTAAGTTAGTTGGGTTCAGACAAAATGTTAAAATGCAGTTGTTACATAAAGTGTACATTTTTTTCTAAAATGAAATTCTGGCCCTTCTTTTTAATGACAATAAAGCGCCACATCAACCACTAATACTAAATGCAGAAGACCTGTAAGACTGCTTTGCGGAGATGAATAAATACATTTTCTACAGCCAAAAGAGGTTTACACAATCACCAAACTGCAGACAGTTCAAATGCCCTTCTGAAGGCGTTATGTTTATGTAATAAAATAACATAAAAAGATAACACCGTAATTTGGAACCGACTCTATCCCAGCTCTATCATTTACTCGATGCATAATCTTGGCTAAGTTGCTTACCCTCTCTGCACCTCAATTTCCTTATCTGTAAAATGGTGATTCTTACAGTCCTTACCTAGAAGGGTTAATGTTAGGGTAAAAATAAGATAATACATGTTAGGGCGTTTGAAAGAGTACCTGGTACAAAGTAAGGACATTAGCTGTCATTATGTTTTTAACTAGAAAGAACTGTAATGTACATAGTTGTTGATCATATTTAGCTTAACACTTTATTAAATACAATCTTCTTTGCTTTTACAATAATTTTATGCCCAGAACCTTTTACTTTTAAACTCTGAAGGCAGAAACTATGACATAAGCCCTTTGTATCTAGGTAACAGCAGCTCAAAAACTGGTAAAGTGAATTTTTAATCCAAAATAACATCAGGAGTAGATATTGCTTTTTGGAAGTGCAGTGGTAAATTGCTTCATAGTGTAAACATAACTGGAGTTGTCTTCTCTCATCAGGGATGATACAATCACTACATTGACGCTCTAAGTACTTTAACGTGGTAACCTTTAATTCATTGTTTTCTTAAGATTAGTTTCAATACTTGTATGTAGTAATAAAACATGTAAATATTACCATGCAAAATTTAAGAATCAAAGTAAAACTGACTGTATACTTTAAAACTGTATGGTTTTGCGAACCAATGTCACCCCAATAAATTCAATTAAAAAAATCAAATTAAAACTGAACTTCCAAAAGGAATGATGGTTGACATTTAACAATGGGAAAAGACAGAAAAGAGCAAAAGAAAGACCTCAAAATATTCTACAATATGGAATAAAAAAAACTTTTGAATGTCAACTTTTTTTACTTTCTGTCTGTCAGAGCAATTGCCAAAACATATTCCCATAAAACTTAAATTTATTGAGGAAGGACAATAAAGAAATTAATTAGAATGGTAATAGGACTTTTAATGTATTACTGGTTTCTACCAAAGAGCTAACATCCTATAGGATACAGAATACGTTTTGCTTCCTTTAGACTCTCTAGTTGGTTTTAGTAATCAGCAAAGACAGAGCTAGGGCCGAAACCAAGATTAAAGCTCCAGCTGTCCATAAGTACCCACCCCCCTTTCCCTCAGAAACCAGCAGAAACTTGTGATTTTGTCTGATGGTTATTTACATTTCCCTCACATGGGCACCATTTTTATGGGGTTCCCTGGGCCAGAGACTACAGATTTTTGGTGTTTCTAAGGAAAGACTGAATCTTGGGCCACGAAATAATTTTCTTTTTTAGAATTGGACCAAATCCCAACCAGGGATTTATGTGTGTGTATTTATTGGAAATGAAGGTGGGATAAAAAAAATTAGGCCCTGGCTGGGTGGCTCAGTTGGTTGGAGCTTTGGCCTGTAAACCAAAAAGGTTGTGGGTTCAATACCTGGTCAGGGTGCATACCTAGGTTGTGGGTTTGATCCCAAGCCTGGGCACGTTGGGGAGGCAACCAGTTGATGTTCCTCTCTCTCACTGATGTTTCTCTCTCTCTTTCCCTCCATCTCTCTCTCCCTTCCTCTCTCTCTAATCTTAATAAAAAATACAAAACATATCCTTGTGTGAGGATTAAAGTAACAAAGATAGAAAATCAGGAACAATTACTTCTATAATGCACTTGATTTAGAAATAGAAATTGTATTATTTCTTTGCAGAACTTGGCTTTCTTAAAGCATGAAGTGGTTTCTAGAAAGACATTTTTGGTTTACTAACTAACCTTTTTACTTTACTTGGGTGTGGATTAAGCTCACATGAAGCATTATAAATACGAAACTCAAGGGTAGCAATTTCCCCCCCATGAATTTTTTCTGTGTCAAATGTTTCTGAAGTTACTCTGTCTCTATTTCCTGTTTAAGGAATACATACTGAAATCTGAAGCTTTGGAAACAAACCACTATAAAATGTTTTCTTATAACCGGCACATATGTATTGGGTTGGCCAAAAACTTTACTTAGATTTTTCCATAAAATAAGAGACACTTTCTTCATTTTCACCAATAACTTGATTGACCTGGATATTCTGAGTATGTTGGCTATTTCTTGCAAGGTATAATGTTGATTGTTCTCAATTAATGTCTTGATTTGATCGCTATCAACTTCAACTGGTCTATCTGACCATGGAGCATCGTCCAGTGAGAAATCTCCAGCACGAAACTTCACAAACTACTTTTGACACGTTCAATCAGTCATAGCACCTTCTCTGTACACTGCACGGTTTTGTTTTGTTTTTTGTTTCAGTTGCATGTTTACCTTTCTTGAAATAATAAAGTATAATACGCCGAAAATGTTGCTTATTTTCTTCCATCTTCAATATTAAAATGGCTACACAAAAATTCACCAATTTTGTTGTTTTTTTAAAAATGCACACTGATATGACAGCTACCACAATACAATCTAACAAAATTGTTTCAAATGAAGTTAAAGACAGCTAAGCGCTACTGGAGCCATCTTACAGAAAACAGTGAACAAACTTTTTGGCCCAATAAATAGCCCCACAACAAAAATGAGGGAGTGACAGCCCAAGCCTATTACTTATCAGCGACATGATCTTGAGCAAGTCTCTACTGCCACAAGATGTCATCTGTAAAATGACTGGTTGGTGGGATAATCCGAGGCTCAGTCTGGCTTTATATTTTGAGTCTATGATTCATATCCATGTTATATTAAAAGAGCTGAGCAAAATATTAAAAACAGAGACTCATTCTTTACATTTTGTTACTAAAAAACTAACATTAGAGTTTAAGGATACAGATCAAGTGAAGAGAGAAATATTTTTCATAATATTACTTGGGCAAACAATATACTATAAAATTCCAAGAATTTGTCAGGCTTTTCTGTAACAATTGAGGTTTTTATACAAAGCAATGCTATCGTTTTGAGTGACAGCTACACTGGTAACATTACTATTCTGACTTTTCTACATGCTAAAATATTCCATAATTAAGAACTTAAAATTTATAAGTATTAACCTTTCTCAGGGCTGACGCTAGAATATGAAGACCCATTAATGTCTTCTTGAAGTTTTATGTCTCAATTTGCCTTATTTCTTTCATATTTGCTGTTGTTTTCCCAACTATCTCTCTTCATAGTTCCTAGTATTTAAGGGAAAGTTTTCTAGAAAACTGTTAATAAATGAATGTATCTCTTTATTAAAAGATCTCTTTACTTCACACAAGGGCAAAAAATTATATCTGTTTAATATACCAACTTGTCTTATTTAGGGCTAAATCAAAGCAGCAGGGCTACATGAAGAGTCTGCAAACAGGTATGAAAAGCCCACTGGGATCCTCTTAATGCTTTATCAAGGTTATAGTGGTCATGATCGGATGGCTGCTGTTCTCTGCCAGTTTAATTTCCAGCATTATAGCCCAGAGCTTGCTCTATTTTAGAGACCTTTTTCTTTCAGATTCCAAAGGGCAACAAGTGGCCCCAAGGTCAAAGTGACATATTAGCTACTGTATTAGATAAATGAATATGGAAAGAACTGGAGCTCAATTTTCATTTGAAAAACTATGTTACAAAGAGAATTTGCGGCATCAACTTCCATGGTGAGAGTATTTTCCAAAAATGAGCAATCCATGGGCCTGTATTATAAGTACGTAAAGCCGGAAGAGTGGGCTGACATCAGAATGCACTTGGACTAAGAGTAGCAGTGACAATGCAGGGTGGAGTTTGGTGGAAAACAAATCAAGACATTCCGGAGGACACAGTCTTAGGGATAATAGCAAGGAGGCTGGGCATTACTTTTTTTTTTTTTTTTTTTAGATTTTATTTATTTATTTTTAGAGGGAATGGAGGGAGAAAGAGATGGAGAGAAACATCAATGTGTGGCTGCATCTCACATGGCCCCCACCGGGGACCCGGCCCACAACCCAGGCATGTGGCCTGACTGGGAACCAAACCGGTGACCCTTTGGTTTGCAGGCCGCGCCCAATCCACTGAGCTACACCAGCTGGGCATTACTTTTAAAGTCAGCATACTACATAGTGTCAGACAAGCCTAGGTTCAAGCCCTGTGTCTGCAATGTACAAACTACGTAGGCTTGAGTAAGCTAGTTTTCTGTAAGCCTCAAATTTTTTTTTTTTCTTGTGTAAAGGTGGTAAGACCACCTATTTCCCAGGGTTTTAAATGAAATAACAGGAGATTATGTATAAAATACTAAGCACATTAAGTCCGGCACATAAATGTTGCTGTTTGCTATATGTAGAAACCATTGCAGCAATTCAGGTTGTATTAGGACCTGCCCACCAAGCTGAAACTCTATACCAGACGATGCAGGAGGGGAAATTACGAATTGGAATCTTTTAAAATACGCTAACTTGTTTGGCCACCATTAGCAGATGTGACTGGGGATAGAACGGTGAAGAAAGAAAAAAATAATTTAAGATGTGATTAGATTGTAAAAGCAGCCCAGCCCAGTAAGCCAGGCTCACAGGCTCTGGGGGACATCGGAGGAAACGACAGTTTAGGAATGTTTGTATGTACGGAGTTATTGCTGACTCTAACATTTATACAGAAATGCAAATGGCCAAGAATAACCAAGGTTAACATTAAAGAATAACAAAACACAGGAGGTCAAGATTTGACAGAAAAAACCTATATACGGTCATGTAACATATGACAAAGAAAACAATCCAGTACAGAGGGAAATACGTATTTTAATAAACAGAGCTGGGCCAACTGAGTATCACATTAAAAAAAACACCAAACTTCTTACCTGTCCCTAGCACCACACACGAAAATCAAATGGATTATAGATCTAAATGTGAAAGGCAAAAATAAAAATTTAAGAAGAGAACATAAGAGATATCTTCATGACACTGGAGTGGACACAGGTTTCTTAAGTAGAATGTCAAAGAACTAATTATATAATATAAAGATTGATATATTAGAGTATATTAAAATTAAGAACCTCTATTCATCAACAGACATCATCTAAAATGTGCAAAGGGAAAGCACAGAGCAGGAGAAAATACGTGCAACACACACGAGACAGAGGACTTGTATCTGACTTTATTTAAAAACTACAAGTCTAAGAAAAATACATAAAACCCAGTAGAAAAATGGACAAAACACTTGAACAGGCACTTGACATTTAAATGGTCAATCAACTTATAAGACTATGCTCAATTTTAAATGGTACTGGAAATTTAAATTAAAAGATAAGTTATAACAGTATGACTATATATTAACACCACTGAACTGTACCACTTAAAAATGGTTAAATTTTGTTAAATGTTAAAAAAAGAAACCCATAAAGGGATACTGCTGTTACACAGCACCAGAATACTGCAATGAAAAAGCCATCCGAGTGCTGGTGAGTGAAGAAAGGAGCAATGGAACTCTCACTGCTGATGACAGCACAAACTGGCACCACCAGTTTGAAAATTCCAACTCCCTTCCTAGTTATACCTAATGGAATACATGCATTCATTGTACCTACTCACCAAAAGGTATCTACAACATTTTTTGTAGTTATCAAAATCTGAAAGCAATCCCAACTGTTCATCTACAGTAAAACAAACAAATAAACTTGGTGTAGCCGTATAATGAAATACTGCATGTCAATGAAAATTAAATGAAAAATCACAACTATCTACAAAAATATGATTCTCAAAAACATTATGTTGAGTGAAGTCAAAGAGTAAATAATGTGCTGTATGATTCCACCTATACGAGCTCAAAAACAGACAAAACTAATGTATGATGTTTGAAGTGAGGATAACGGTTCCCACCCTTGGGAGGGGAGTGACAAAGAAGGCAGGAGTAGGATTCTGGAATGTTCTTTTACTTTCCTTCCTTTTTTTTTTTTTAAGATTTTATTTATTTATTTTCAGAGAGAGGATAAAGGAGAGAGAAAGAGCAATGTATGGTTGCTTTTCACATGGCCCTCACCGGGGACCTGGCCCGCAACCCAGGCATGTGCCCCGACTGGGAATCGAACCGGGACCCTTCCTTCCTTCTTTCTTTTAAAAAGAATCTTTGTGATGGTTACATAGGTGAGTTCACTCTGTGAAAATGCACTGATTCAAATTCAGGGTCTCCTGAATACTGTATTAAAAGATGATTATATTCATAGAGAGAGAGAGAGACGGGTGAATAAAGTCCTGTTTGGTAACAGACATATAGTCGTAACCCCTTTTTTCTGATATAAAAGAAACAGGAAGTTGTAATAAAAAAGATTTAAATTTCTGCCACGGAACAGCGTTAGCCTCTGTCTTCAATTGTGACCCTACGGCCACATACAGACAATTGTTCCCATATGCCACTACTCTGAACAAGGTTAGAGCTCCCTCTAGCACTTTTAACTCAGGAAACACCACAGGCCCTTACAGAGCTGACACATTTTGGTGCTGCCCACGGTTAAATGCAATATGGCGATTTTTATTTTTAATTTGCTTTAATTGTTGCTATGATATGAATAATTAATAGGCTGCCTAAGCCAGTTTTGTAAAGTTCACAGTACAGAAAGCCAGGAGAGAAATATCTACTTAGAAAGAGGCTTAAAAATGGTTATAACTGTTATATTAGAGAATTTGGAATATTTATTCATGATTTGTGGCAACATTACGTCTCACCAACAAAGAAACATGCTACCAGGCACTTCCTACAAAAAAATTCTTCTGGTCTTCATCTATTTCTCTCTTCACAGCTGCATAACCATTGTGCCTACAGTACTGGATAAGAACAAAGTAGGTCACTGTTAGGAGAACCTTGTTCTTTGGTGGAAAAGAGAAAGGTCTGGCTGTAAACACTTAACCTAGTTCCATCCATTCTAAACAAGTATTTATTAGCATTAAATAACCCCCTGGACAATCAAGACCTATTCAAATTGAAGCCTGTATTCTTTTCTTATGCTTGTAAACTCCCTTCTCCACTGACACCTTAACCATTTGAAATTATGGTACGAATGCTTCCACTCAGCAATGTCTGTTTCATGTATGGATATAGCCATAAAGTATCATTTAGCTATGATGTTGTAATCCTATGCACTCCAGGCAGAATTTGAGCAGACGCTAAAAGTTCAATGATTGTAATACAACCATCTGGGAATGCAGCCAGAAATAAAAGGAGTTTCATTTCTCATTCTCCCCCACCCTGGAAAGAAATACTGCTTTTTGACACTTGTTAAAATTAATACAAATATAAAAAACTAGCTATAATTAATAAATTCCTTGAATCAAGAAGAGGGAATGAGAAAATAAAAAAGAGACTAGAGTCACCTTAAAGGTAAATTCATTTTAGCAAAGACTATATTATATATTATTCACTATTCTGCATTCTAAAATTAAGAAATATTTTTTCAAAGATTTTATTTATTTATTTTTAGAGAGAGAGGAAGGGAAGGAGAAAGAGAGGGAGAGAAACAAAGTTGTGTGGTTGCCTCTAACATGCCCCCTACTGGGGGCCTGCCCTGCAACCCAGGCATGTGCCCTGATGGGGAATCAAACCAGCAACTCTGGTTCATAGGCCAGTACTCAATCCACTGAGCCACACCAGTCAGGACAATTTAAGAAATAATTTTTTTGAGTTATAATATGAAACAAACATTTCCTATCAACCAGTTTTTAGCATATAGCTCCCTCAAAAAGTGTGTCCATAATTAAAGGAAACTTTAGCAGTTTCCAAGGGAAATTTTTACCAGTTTTTTTTTTGTTTATTTATTTTTAATTACTTTATTGTTGTTCAATTACAGTTGTCTGCATTTTCTTCCCACCCCTCTCCCCTGGGTTTTTGTTTGTTTGTTTGTTTGTTTGTTTTAGCATTCTAAATGGAGGTTAATATTGGGTTGGCCAAAAAGTTCATTTACTTTTTTCCATAAAATAAAAGACTATTTTTCATTTTCATCAATGACTTGATTGATCTAGATATCCTGAATATGTTGGCTACCTCCTGCATGGTATAACACTGGATGTTCTCAATTAATGTCTTGATTTGATCACTATCAACTTTAACCCAACTGTGGAGCATAGTCCAGCGAAAAATCTCCAGCACGAAACTTCACAACCACTTTTGACACACTCCATTAGTCACAGCACTTTCTCCATACACTGCACAAATCTTTTTCATGGTTTTTTTTACCATTTTTTTTACCATGCCTGCATTTTTACCATTTTGAAAAAATAAAGCACAATATGCCAAAAATGTTGCTATTTTCTTCCAGCTTCAATATTAAAATGGCTATACAAAAATTCACCAATTTTGATAGTTTTTTTTTTTAAAGATTTTATTTACTTTTAGAGAAGAGGGGAAGGAAAGAGAAAGAGAGGGAGAGAAAGAGAGGGAAGGAGAAAGAGAGGGAGAGAAACATCAATGTGTGGTTGCCTTTTGCATGCCCCCCACTGGGGACCTGGCCTGCAACCCAGGCATGTGCCCTGACTGAGAATTGAACCAGTGACCCTTTGGTTCTCAGGCCCGCGCTCAATCCACTGAGCTGTACCAGCCAGGGTTGATAAGTGTTTTTTTTAAATGCATGCTGATATAATAGCTGTCACGATACAGTCTAACAAAATTGTTTTGGATGAAGTTAAAGACAACTGAACACTACTAGAGCCATCTTATGGAAAAAACAAACTTTTTGGCCAACCCAAGGCAAATCAGTACAACTTCCTTGCTCATGCTCTGGTTACACACAAGCACCCCTCTGCCAAAGACAGAAGTACACCAGGAACTTCAGCCCTGGATGTGTCCTGCACTTAGAACAAAGCCATGATGCCAACTCACCACTTAGTTTGGTGTTGCATCATGTCTACTGGTCACATTAACACGGCCACATTCATTCCAAGGGCAGCTCAAACTAGGAGTGAAATATTGTCTGAAAACAGTTATTTATTAACCTACTGAGAGCCTCAATAATGAGTTGTTTTTCCTAAGACAGGACTCACTACTGAATCCTTTTTCAATTCACCTAGTATCTTTTGGGAGCTGTATATCATGAACTAGAACAAGAATGACAGGTCTAAATTAACACAACAGAGAAGCTATCTGATGCCGCCTCTTGGTTTCTCCACTTCACTCTCTTTTGTGGCATCCAAAGGCTTTAGAAACCTGGCATTAATTAAGCAACAGTTTTATTACACACAATCAAAGCCTGAAAAGAAAAGCCTAACAGACAGCAGAGGAGATTACAAGGTTCAATTAACAATTTTACTTTTCTGTGGTTGCTAATTGAGGTATTTCTAATTTTTATCACCTCACGTGGAATGCTGAAAAGGAAAATACTTTAAGTGCAAGAGAACACAAACCTAAAATATATTACCGTATCATGATTTTATATAACCAATTTGCATACTTCTATATTTTCAAAATCCTGGCTATGTGTTAACAAATTGTTAACATATAATAGGCACCACAGTGAACTTTTTAGATAAGCCTCCCATTTGCTGCAACTACACTAATCTCTATGTACTAAAATTTACAAAACATAATGGCTGGAAGCATGGGCCATGGGGCCAGACAGTCTGGGTTCAAATTCTAGTTCTGTAACATATCCTGGGCAAGTTGCTTGATCTCTCTGAGTTCTAGTTTATTTGTGTGTAAAATGGGGTTGTAGCTTAATGAGATTGTGAGGGTTTAAGTGAGAGTGTATATAAAACCCTTAGCCCAGTGTCTAGTGCACTGTAAATGCATAGAAAGTAATAGTGTAAAAAGGCTGTCAAATTTGATGAAACAATCTCTGAATTTTAATACTTTAAACATATATCTCACATTTTTGTGTTTATAAGTCAATCAGAATCAATATATATAATTTGAGGATCTACCTTTTAATTTACTTTTGCATACAATTTGTCTTTTATAAGCAACAAAATTTTTAAAAAATAGTACATTTAGTCTCAGGGAGGATGCCAAAATGAGGAGACACAGGCACATGATCTAAAGGAAAGAACAGATCAAAACTCAAGAAAAAGAGCTAAACAAAATGGAGATAAGCAATCTATCAGATGCAGAGTTCAAAACACTGCTTATAAGGATGCTCAAGGAACTTAGTGAGGACCTCAGAGGCATAAAAGAAGATCCAGTCAGAAATGAAGGATCTGACTGAAATTTCACTAATTGAAATAAATAAAATTTACAGGGAAACAACAGTAGAGTGGATGAAGCTGAGATTCAAATCAATGATTTGGAACATAAGGAAGCAGAAAACAACTGATCGGAACAACAAGAAGAAAAAGGAATCCCAAAAAAAGAGGGTACTATAAGTAGTCTCTGGACCAACTTCAATAGGTCTAATATTCATATCATAAGGGTGCCAGAAGGAGAAGAGAAAGAGCAAGAAATTGGAAATTTATTTGAAAAAATAATGAAAAAAAACTTCCCTAATTTGACAAAGGAAATAGACATGCAAGTCCAGGAAGACAAGAGAGTCCCAATCAAGTTGGACCCAAAGAAGACCACACCAAGACACATCATAATTAAAATGTCAAAGGTTAAAGATGAAGAGAGAATCTCAAGAGCAGCAAGAGAAAAGCACTTAGTTACTTATAAGAAAGCCCCCATAAGGCTGTCGGCTTACTTCTCCAAAGTAACTTTGCAGGTAAGAAGGGGCTGGAGAGTCGTATTCAAAATGATGAAAAGCAAGGACCTACAACCAAGATTACTCTATCCAGCAAAGCTATCATTTAGAATGGAAGGGCAGATAAAGTGTTTCCCAGACGAGGTCAAGTTAAAGGAGTTCATCATCACCAAGCCATTATTACATGAAATGTTAAAGGGATTTATTTAAGAAAAGAAGATCAAAACTATGAACATCAAAATGACAACAGACTCACAACCAGCAGCAACTAAATCTAAAAAAACACCCCCCCCCCCCAAAAAAGCAAACAACCAGAACAGGAACAGAATCATAGGTATGGGGATCATTTGGAGGGTTAACAGCTGGGAGGGGGAAATGGAAGAAAGGAGGAATTGGAGGAGGGATCAAGAAGCATAATTGGTAGGAACAAAACAGACAGGGGGAGGTTAAGAACAGTATAGGAAACAGAGAAGTCAAAGAACTTACATGCACGACCTATGGACATGAACTAAGGAGGAGGGATTGCAGTAAGGAAGGGGGGTATTGGGCAGGTGGTGCAAAGGAAAGAAATTGGGACAACTGTAACCGCATAATCAATAAAATATACTTAAAAAAACAAAAAGAAAAACAACAACAAAAAAGTATATTTATTGCTTTTAGAGAGAAAGGGAGAGGGAAACATTGATGTGATAGAGAAACATCTATGGGTTGCCTCCCATACGCACCCTGACCAGGGATTGAACCCACAACCTAGAAAATGTTTCGTGACTGGTAATCAAACCCCCAGCCTTTTGGTGCAGGGGATGATGCTCCAACCATCTGAGCCACCATGGCCAGGGCTTTTATAAGTAACTTTTATCAGACATTTTCAATTGAGGGAAAACAGAGAGTAAATATTAGTCTGAATTTTAAACCTTTGAAGTTTCGAGAGCACTCAACAGTAGTATTGACAATCAACAGCAAGCTAAACAGCTGACTAAAAATAATAGTTACATAAAACTCTCCTTTATTGAATGTTCTCATGGTATAATGTTGAGACAGTGACTCCAAGAGTGTCCTGGGCTGGATGTATTCAAATTTACATTACTCAGTAACCAAACCTTTGAAAAGCATCCCATATCCACAAAACGAAGTTTCTGCAAATAGAATCTACTGTAATCTGGATACATGTGATGTATACACCTACTTCTTATCATTTATAACAAAATATTAAAAAGTTATATTTCTTGGATTTAGTTCTAGAACCCTTAAGTATTACTCAGATAAAAAGTTAAACTTTTAACCTATCAGTTTTAAAAGTCTAAAATGATACCGTATCAATCCTACAAAAATTTTATATATACACATATGTGTGCGTGTATGTGTGTGCATATATAATATTAGGGTTCAAGGAAACTCATTTTTCAAAAAAGTTCCCTGATTAAACTGTCAGGTTTGTAAGTACTCTGATCACAACAAGAAGAGAAAACACACAAACTGAAAACGAACCTCACACACAGATGTAAATAAAGCCACTCTTTAGGTTGCCCATTAACCCACAAGTGGCATATTCATCTTATTTACAGTATGATACCCCCTGCCATGATACTCCATTACGGAGTCACGCTACACACTCCATAGTTAACACTGTAGGGACCATCTCTTTTCAAACAGGGTTTTCTCTCTATATTTCCCTTTTGGCTTGCTCCCAGGTTTCAAAACAACAACTTTATAATTAAATTTGTAATGTTATTAGATACTCTACGAAAATGCAAATAAAGTTAAAGAAGTGATTTCTGAAGTATAAAACATAACTGAATTTATGTCATTCTTCTAGAAATATTTCAACAGTCTTGTTTGTCATGGTCTTGGAGCTCCGTGTGAGCAAGTGCGCCTTACATATTTTTACAAGCCTGGGCATGAAATTTATGTTAACCTTAACTCTCAAAAACTTCATTCTTTCCATTAGAGAATATCCAGAGAGGTTTTTACACACACACACTGAGAGACACTGATATTCATGTTTGTTTTCCTTTGCTTCTGATGAGCCCGTTTCTTCTTAATCACTCACCCCTGTCCCAGGCCTCCTCACTCCTGACTGAAACAGAGGGTCTCAAGGTCCCACTGTTAACTCTCATCATGTCTTCATAGTCATCGAACTACCGAGAAGAATGCATAAAACTATAAAAATATTCACTGAAGTTCAACCAGAGCCTGGGTTTTGAAGCCTTAAGGGACATTTCTTAAACTGACAAAATTTATTACCACGCTTAACCAGGAAAAACAAATTTATGGAGTAAAAGGACTGCCAATATATGTTTACATTGTAAATTATAACACAGACAACAGAATGAGATCTGTAGTCCATAACAACTTCTAGAACAATTTCTAAGGTATAAATCACCACCTTGAACAGTATTGGACTCATAATGTTCCACTCATTTTATATGTAGAACAATGGAACATGGTACCATGAAGTCATCTTGGATCCTTTAAGGCCTATGTTTATAAGGTGAGTGATTATTGAGTTAAGCATTTAAAGTTACACAGTAGAACTACTACCCAGATGACCCAGAACAGAGACAGTTAAGTTTTCTGAATACAGTACTAGGCTCCATCAAGTCAGAACAAGATATTTTATAAGCAGTGAGGGGTGGGGGTGGTGCTGGAGATAACATTTGCTAGATGTAAAAACTGCTATAGAAATCAAATGGGAAAAAGCTATAGGTGCTTCTTAGAGTGAGACCAAGTATAATGGTAGGAGAGATACACAGGGCCTCCCAATACTACTGGAAAGGCAGCCAGGTGTAACAGAGCAAGGACTCTGAAGTCAGAGAGATCTGAATTCAAAAAAACTCTGTACTTGGACATGTGGAAACTTGGGAAGAGGTTTAACTTCTCTACGCTTCAGGTGCCTTATCTGTAAATAAGGGTAACAGGCATCTCATCAGGTTCATGTAAGGACTGACATATATCACATAGCCAGCACTCAGTGCCTAAACGCAGGTGCAATAAATATAATGTATTCTCTCTCCACCTCAGACTTCGAGTAGTACGGAACTGGGGCGGAAAGGGAAAGGTCTTCCATCCTGAAGATTCACAAAAAAGAAAATGGACATTTTTCAATTCCTTATACAGGAACATATCCCCAAACTAAAAAGTGGGGTGTGGGGACTTAGAAAGGGTTATAATAGCCTCAGAGATTCAACTAGTTCCATACATTAATAACTTTACTTTAAAAAAAATCCTAGAGAGAGGAGAAGGGAAGGAGAAAGAGAAGGAGAATCATTGATGTGAGACAGAAACATCTATCAATTGCCTCTTACATGCGCTCTGACCAGGGTCCTAACCCACAACCCAGGCATGTGCCTTGACCGGGAATCAAACCTTTTGGTTTGCGGGACAACATCCAACCAAGCCACACTGGCCAAGGCTACATTAAAAACTTTAAATAAGGGTGTAAGGGTGAACTCCGAAGGACTAGACTAATAAAAATTTTTCTAAAGTAAACCCTATTGATAAGATTCGGATTAGTAGAATTTAGGGTGACTTGGTAACTCTATCTCCATTAGGAAATCAAAAAAGGAGTTTCTCAGTCATTCGGCCGGTTAGACATTTCTTAATTACTAGTTGTAAACAAGAAAAGAGGTTAAAAAAGTGACATGTATTTTAACACTGATCTTACGAAGCAAATACTACTGGAAAAGAACTCTAACAACAACAAATATTGGCAAGACCACTAAGTAAAATGGAACCCCAGAATCATAGGAAAAAGAAAAATACAATTTTATTATTTTTTGGTAGAAACTGGTAGAGAACAGAACAGTCTTTTAAATTCACAGCTCATTTGCCTTACAAGCTGAAGTCACGACACCAGAATAAAATTTAACTTGTATGGATCCTGAGCTCATGGGTACTAAAAGGTTCAAAAGGAGAGCTCAAGTTTCACAAGCTTTGTAAGTGAGCTATTTATACCATATAACTAAGAACATATTTACTCATGGAGAGCTTATGAGTCCAAGCTTCTGAAATTGTCAAACTAGGACAGAGAATGAAAAGCCACAAGAATCCATGAAAGCTTTAAGAATAGAAAATCTCTCTTCCGGATTAAGGAGTGCAGAAAAGTATCATATAAAATTCTAACAAGTGGCCTTTAAAATACTAATATGCACAGTAGCACCATTCTCTTAAATAATGGAGGGGGAAGTCCTAGAGACTATTTAGTATTAAGTCACTGATCCTAAAATACTGATACATCTCAGTCTAAATACGTATTTTCAATAAAAGCTCACTATCAGTCAAAAAAAAAAAAAAATCAGGTTTCTGACAAAATTCCAAAAGCTACACTAAAGACGTTGTGGGGAAGTCGGCAGTGATATGGGTATTAGGGAGAAGTGAAGTGCCTTTGTTCTACGAGTTTTGCATAGAGGTATAATATCAGGGACTTAGCATTCTGTAAATATGGTATCTTAGGGCTGCAAGGCTAGAATCACCATTAGTTGTGTATATTATGAAACAGTCTTATTAACTATGATGAGAAAAAATCATCTTACATTTAATCTGAATATTTTGTACTATACTTTAGGCTCTTCCCTGCTAATTCTGTACTCCAGATGGGTATCAGTAACTGATTTTTATGTATTAATAATTTAAATAAATGCTTAAGTCAATTAACTGATAATATCAAGAAAATAAATTTATATATCTTCGTAAGGTATCTGGATTCCTTCACATAGCCTATAATATATTATTCGCTTTTACAGTAAGCCACTAAGATTAAGGTATAAAGACTAAAATAATACAAATTGGAATGGCCTCATATACTTTCCCCAAGTTACAGCTTAAAGAAAGGCCCAGAAAACTGGTTTGGTAGAGAAAATGTGGCTCACTGATGTCTTCCATAGCCTCATACCGTATTTTCCAAGATTACAAGGATGATTAACAAGGAAACAACTTTAGTATAACTGAATGTCAAATGGATAAACCAGCCTTTAGTCACAGTTACTGCATAGATTCCCCGCCTCTTCCTCCTATGAACACCATTCATTGATATTCCATTCTCAATTATATAAATTGAAATGAACACATGGCCCCCAATACTGAGAAGTCAATGGCATAGGGGAAAGAGAAAACAGCAGATTTCCTAATAAACAGAATCAAGAAAGGACGTAATTTAAATATACCACCCTGGCTGGTATGGCTCAGTGGATTGAGTTCCACGCAGTCCTGAGAACCAAAGGGTCACCAATTTGATTCCCAGTCAGGGCACATGCCTGGGTTGTGGGCCAGGTCCCTGGTAGGGGGCGCGTAAGAGGCAAACACACACTGATGTTTCTCTCCCTCTTTTTCTCCCTCCCTTACCCTTTCTCTAAGAATAAATAAATAAAATCTTAAAAAAAAAAAAAATGCCATAGCTTACTTGCCTGGATTTTGCTCCTATTTTAAGTAACTCAAAAGGTGACAGAAGTGCTTCAAACTAGAAAACTCTCATGGTACCTGCAACTAAGTTGGAGGGGTGAGGCTGACAAGACAGACCTCTTTAAAATTTAATTTCTCTGGTTACCTGATTTTTAAAAATCCAAAGGTCAAAACCCAGAATGCAAAGCCAGAGAAAGTATGCTAGTAATCAAAATCCTAAATGATCCACGATAGAATTACAGTCTATAGATCATTAACACATCAACCATATTTGTGACACTACCTTGGAAGTAGGCAGTATTTCTTAGTCTGTGAACCAACTCTAGAGTGGAAACACAATACTTGTGTACTGCAAGAAAAGTGTGATGCTAAAACCTACAGATTTTTCTCCCCTTTTCAGGAATTGTGCCTGGCTTCGTACAGCTGTGGAGCTGCCTTCATCACTCCCTCCATTTCCAGTCTTGCTAATTAAAAGGTTGATCACAGAACAATGCTCTTCTCATTAATTTCAGTGTTCCGATTGGGCAGGATCCCTGCTTACCCCACCTGATCTTTTCACACTGCTGAAGTTAATGTGACAGGAGTCTGAAGATGGATTACCTGCTGCCATATTGCCCATCGCCTCCAATCAGGAGCTATCTGTGTAAACTGATTGTTCTAATTTGCTCTCATTATTTTCACAATATCAGGAGAAAATAACGCACACAGCTCACTGTCAAAGCCATGAAAATCAGCCATTAGTTAAACGCAGACACTGAGTGGCTTTATTAGAGGTACTGCAGTTTATTGATGCAGCTCCAGTCAAACAAGGCAGCATTTGCTTCAGAAACAAATGTTTACACCAAAAGTAAATACTTATTGTAATAATACCCACAGTAATATGATATTTTGAAGAATCTTGTTCTTATTTCAAAAGCTTGGCTTTGACATAAATGAACAACAATGAAGAGTTCGGTTGGCTAAGAAAGTAGGTAACATTTAATACACATTCAGCTGTATGCAAACCTGTTTATTAACTAAAATCTATGAGTACTCTCCATCTCCTATACCTCGTATAAATAAGAAACTCTATTCTGTGACTACAAGTGCTAATCAGTCAATAAATAATGGAGCTTTTATTTTCTCCACACAACAACAAATATTTTTCTAAAACAAAAATTTTATGACTTAGGAATCAAAATTATTTTTGTAATAATCATACAGGTATAGTTTTTAATTTTTAAAAACTGTATTCTTATACAATATAAGTATTCAACAAGAAAGATTACTAATTCTAGTATCATATATATTCACAATATATTTCAGAATTGGAAAATAAGCAGTGTAGTAAAGCCAGCTAAGCAAACAACAAGCTCAGTTTTAAAACCCTTCATTAAGAGTTGGTTTCTTAAAGCAGAAGACAGAAGTCTCCAGAAAGGTTTGATATTCAATGAAATAATATCCTTAAAAGATGTGTCTTAGGCACAAAGAAACTGTATCTTTCTGTTATAAAGAAAAAGCTAAACTCTAGAAGAAAATAGATTTAAACTTTGTATTTCTAGGCTTGCTTGGCTATGAATATTTTGTAAAAATGTTAGCTAAATGCTGCCTGAACAGCATTTTGGGGGGCTAAAGAAGGAGGGTATAAATAATAGAAACCAATGCATTTTAAATACAGAAATTTAATCCACACATGCTCCCCCCTCGCTCCCCCCTTCAGTATTAGAAGGAAACATGGCTTCCTCCTGTTTTCCTTCTACACTAAGATTTGTAGGTAATGTGAAGGCAAGAGTATGCCCTTCTTGCTGCTCCCCTTTTAATGGCCACTTTTCTTTTTTCTAAGAAACGTGTGCCATGCTTTTCTCCTTAAAATTCCTGCACTAAAAGACTGCACCATACTGCACTCCGCAAAACGTGCTGATGGCGCCAATTACAAGCCCCCAGCCGAACGCTCCAGCCCCCACCATTCGGGCAGATTTATGCGGACTCTTGCCGACGTTATTACAAGTCAGAGTTTATTGGGAAATTGTTACATTATGCGGAGTGTCTAACAAATTGCTTATGCTGCTATAATTGGATTACAACAGCCGCTTGCTCCCACCGGTAAGATTAGGCAAGTAGGACTCCTGCCGATCTCTGAGCGTTAGCAGTAATTTTATTTGCCTTGCCTCTCTCTTTCCTAACAACATGCCTCTCTCCCTGCCAGCTGTCTGCTGAAAAGGCACAGGCTTGTTCCTTGGCCCTAACAATGCAATTACAGCCCCGCAGATCGCACTGTTTGTGCATTAAGTACAGAGCCAAAACGAGGCGAATTGATCGTTTGACTTTTGGAGAAGCCATGTGATCTCTCTGTGCGGGTGATCCGACATGCATCAGCAGGCAATACTGCAGTCAGTTCTTGATAAAGAACTTTCTTCTGTCACCCCTCTCTCTCCCAGCCTTCCCTTTTTCACTGAGGAAGACATTGACTGGGCTCATCTCATGCTAATCTAGATCAATCCACAAAGACAAACTCAATCTTATTAGCTCCCTAGCTAGAAAAAAATGTGAATAGATTTTTAGCATCTTGAAGCATCTAGGTCAGATTATCAGTGGTTCCTAACAGCTGAACCACTGCTATCTAAAAAAAAAGGCTCATAAAGAGTTCACAGAGGAAAAAAGTTTGCAGAAACACTGTGGTTGTAATTCAAAAGAACTACAGAAAGTTTTAGGTTTTGACAAATAAAACTGCCTTGGAAAGGCTTTGTTATAAGCTGTGTCTTACGTTCAAGAGGCCATCAGGAAATCAGCACTGAAAACCGTGTGCTGCCTTTCTCCGCAGATCTGCTTGGCTGGAAGACACTGGCAGCCAATGTGCGGGATCAATGCAGCTGACTTCAGGCTTACAAACAGCCAGTCTGACCTCCACTCAGCGCAAAGTTTTAAACATATTTTGTCAACAGCTTTCAGTTTCTTGTTTCTTTCTCTTGTGTGTTAAACAATGAATGCAGGTAGCAAGGAGGCTGTGCAAGCAGTTACTCTGACTCAGGATCATTCATGAAGATTCTCACTGGGGTCTGGACTTTAAAAAAAAATTAACTCTCTTGAAATGGTTGAAACTTTACCAATTTTAATACAGACCAGAATTCCTGTTTATGTTTTTCTCTCCAACAGCATATGCTACTTAGGGTCCCTGAAAGCCGATTACACAACAAATGTGCAGTCAATCTGCTGATTTGGCGACCTTTGTCTGTTTTCCTAAATATCACGCACACCTAGAAGGTTATGTATTCTAGTCATGTGTTCTTATATCCTTAATGTGATAAACACATACACTCTTGTCTATAACAACAGTCCTTGATTCTATTATTACTTCAAAGTGAACTTGGAAAAGTCACTCTACAAGTATTTCTCAGAACCTCTCTATAACACTCCACCATGAACACTCATTAAATTCATATGAACATTTGAAGATGAAAGAAAAAATATCATTTCTGAACTTTAGAGATAAGCCTAATGTGTAACACATTACACTCCAGAGTTTTTCCAACCACATCGGCCTCAGTGATATGGTTAAATATAAGTACATTCTCCACAAAGTTAATAGTGAGACCCAAAAAAGGAGCTGTGTGAAGAATGGACCGTCTGACATGCTGCTTCTTGTAGACAGTGTATTAAAGAAGCCTGTTAACATGTAGTTTAAAACTCAAAAGAAACTCTGAACAGCTGAAATGCCTTATAAATAGCGCAGACCCAGAGGAAGTGCAAACGTCTGCATTGTGAATTGTAGATCTTAATTACCGACAATGGCTGGTACAGCAAGTAGCACGGAAAAAAAGTGAAACAGTTGCACTGTTCATGGTTGGCAATAATTCTTCAGGAAAATATTTACTATCAATCAGTTATGAGAAAAGGGACTCTGTGCTCGTAAAACAGCACGTTGCTTCTCATACCAGGACCATTTTGCTTCAGCATAATCTGAATTTAAACAGCTTGTTTCCTGCGGATATAATTTTGGAAATAAATAAAACAAGTCTTCTATCAAAATCTGGAGTGAGTGGAAAGGAACATTACATTTTTCTGTCTCCGTCAGTTGCAAACAGATTATTAGTCTCAAGTAAAAAACAGTAACAACAGACAACTACTACTATAACACAGAACATCTACAAAGGACTACTTAAGTGGTTTATTTCCCAAATATATAGGCAATACTTATTCCTACCTGGGCAGGAATCTAGCTAGATATGTTCAAACAACTCAATTTTAACTGTGTGTGTAAGAGTAAATTAGAGAAAAGCCTGAAACCAAACTTTTCAGTATTTAAATAAAGTCAATTAAAAAATAACAAAGAATTAATGCTCTTCATTTTCCATTAGTTTTCTTTACCAATAAAAAACGTCATGAAGGTTGACAATTAGGTACAATGTAATTATTGATTTTAAAGATTAAGTTGGCAGTCAATAATGACTGCCCATTTAAAGCAACAATAAATACAAAGCTCGTCATGTTTCAAACACAAATTTCATGAAATACGGGGCTGTAATTAATAAGAAGGAAAGCTTTGGGAGAAAATAAGACATTTCAGTGCCTCCAAATATTAGTTGGATTAAGTTATGCTGATAAAATGACCCCTCCCCCATTTTTATTTTTAAATCTTGTTTTAGGCCTCACTCTTCAAGTTAGAGGCTCAGAAGATTATTATTAACCTAGGGTGACTGTAGTTTGTCTAACAACTTTGTTTTCTTGTATTTGAAATAAGAGTAGCGGGTCCCGTTGCATAGGCCTATTGTAAAACATTTACTGTAAGATATTTCTGGCAAGGAAGAGTCACATACAATGTAGCTGTAGGGGTCCAAACATAACAACATTGCTATTTTTAAGGGAATAACTGGTATTAAAAGTTTTCTCTAAAATGCGTATCAACAGTACTCAATAGTAAAGTTTTAGACTTCATTATCGCCACCCAAACCAAAGTCACTCCAACCAGAACTGACTGCTTTGAACTAGAGCCAACACAGTTGATATCATTATATTATAGTTGCTCCCACATGGAGATGGCTGGACATTCAAGGCCACTGCGGAGTACAGTCTGAATCATTATAGACACTTGTACCAAGTTAAAAACCGCTGCAGCCATATCAAGTGTAACAGATGAAACGACTCAGTTAAGGGCTAAAGATGAAGAGCAGGACATAGGGACAAGCTTGTAGACCTACAAAAATAGTAGCAAGTCATTATCTTTCAAAGGTCAGGCAATAAATGAGGCCAAGAGAAACGGCACAGAATCATGAGACACACTAACACATGTAAATGAAAAAGGAACAATTATTTCCCTATTCCCATGTTATTGGTACCTCATTGAAGGTTGTTGCAAGAAAGAATAATTCAGCTACATGTTTTTTATTTGCCATTGATCAACTGTTTATTTGGCTCAACTATAAAGAAATTAACCAGAAGACAGGATGTAGGCCAATAAAAGGAACCAGAAAGTTAGGTGGGTTCCAACAGAAAATGACAGAAATCATTATTAAATTAGGGTATTTAAGAAATCAAGGAGAGGGTAGAGATGTCACAATAATGTTAAAATAAGCAAGAATGGGATGAGAGGGTCACCATCTGGGAGCAAGGGAAACAGACTGATTGGCAGCCATGAGCAAACTTATTCCTCACCCAAGAGCCCAGAAGAAATGATGCCACTGTGCCAGATGCTGGGAGGTTTCTAACCACGCACCACAGAAGCAGAGGGTGGGACAGGGAAAAACAAAAACCACCACATCATACAGACACACACCAACATAACTACGTAGCTTAGAGATCCTGGCTTACAAAGTATAAAAAAAGACAAAAGAACAGATGCTCACTTGGCCAGTTCTCAATGAAACTCATTAAAATCGTCACCCTGTCCTTGGATATGTGCTCATGTTAAGATTTTACCTTGTTTAGCCAGAAGTCACCCACTTGCGATGAAACTGAGAGCAGCATGGCCAAAAAGGAGACAGATTATTTTTAAAGGCCCAAATAATTGGTCCCCCATCTCAATGTACAAATGCTGGATATAAAATAGGGCTAATCAGTACTTGCTGGTTGTAACTTAGTAACTGAAAAATGAAATATATAATTTATAATATTCATATTTTACAGCAAATCGTTAAGACATTCTAATTTAAGAGACACGTAATGACTATCTTTTTAAACTATGATTCTTAATAAATCCTGACATTTCTTATATGGATCATTTCCATTGAAAAAATATATGAAAATATATCATATTCCCTATGATATATTTTCAGGTGATAAAGTAGGTCTAGAAACCACTGCATGTTTTAAGAAATAAAATAATAAAAAATACTACTGTCCTTTGATTTTTGTAGCAAAGGATGGAGACTACATGATACCAGCCCTGGTTCTAATAATAACAGTAATTAATTAAGAGGCCAAAGGTACAATACAATAGATTAAACTTAAAGTAGTTAAGCAGGAAACATTGTAACAGTGACAAATTGAAGATAGTCGTTTTGCAGACATGCAAAGGAAAAGTCTAAAAACAGAGCCCATACTAGAATTTTTCTTACTCTTGGAATAATCAAAATGGTTGATACCTTTTTAGATCAAAGCTGCTGATTAATTTGAGATACTTAGAAAATTTGAGTTATAGTGATATAATTATTAGATTGTAAGACTTTTCTAGTACGTAAGATTATTTTTTTATCTAGGTACAGATACAGCACACATTTACACATAAGAAAGAGGTACCTCATACACATGATTTAAATATACTTGTCCACTCAAATCAAGATCACCAAAAGGAATATTCCTACCATTAAGCCACTTAATAAATCATAATAGTGATATAATAATTGGATTTTCTGTAGCATATTTCATAATCTTTGCAATTGTGTACACTATACTTAATTACATTTAAAAATCATGAACTTATAAAAATGATTGTATATTTTCTTACATAAACCTTACTTGTGATAATCCATAACTAGTATCAAGAAACAAATGTGATTTAGAACAAAGTGTGACCAGAATACATAATCACAAAATTCTGTCGCAATTGAAGAGATGGAGATTCCAACTTGTGATCTAATTTTTGGGTAAAATGATGCCTGTTTTATTCTTTTTTAAACATAAAATCCTGAAGAGTCTGTAATAGCAACAGTGAGTGGAGACGTCTATAGATAAGGCATTGTTAGGATGTGGTATAATATACAGTGAGTACTGTTACTTACTTTGGCCACGCAATTTTCAGTCTTCATAGCAGTGCTTGCTAGACATACTGTTTCTTGGTTTAAGCAGATCCTGGCACAGCTATTATAAGTCTGTAAAGAGAATTTTTTTGGAAACAAGTTTAATTATTAAAATACTATCATATATAGTTTTTAAATTCTGCCCTATTTCTCAAAGTCAACACATAAATAGATTCTATATGTAAATTCCAGATTTATGAGCCCTGAGGGACAAAGTAGACAGTGGAAAGCAAAGACAGTGAAAGCCCACAAAAGCCACTGATGTGCCTATGAACAAGTATATGAGCAGTAGAGGTTCACTGAATATATGGAAGGTGGGGGTATTAATTATTCAAAAATGGGCAAAGGGCCATACAAATGGCCAACAAGCACATGAAAAGATGGTCAACATCACTAATAATTAGAGCAATACAAATCAAAACTATAATAAGATACCACTTCATACCCAGTAGGATGAGTATTAGTAAAAACAATAACAACAAAAAGCAGAAAACAAGTGTTGGCGAGAATACGAAGAAATTGGAAGCCTTGTGTACCATCGGTGGAAATGTAAAATGGTATAGCCACTGTGGAAAACAATGGTGGTAGTTAAACAATTAAAAATAGAATTACCATATGATCCAACAATTCCACTTCTGGGTATATACCCCCCAAAATTGAAAACAGTACTGAAGTTATATACTTGTATATTGTGTATCATAGAAGCTGAATGTGGAAGTAACCCAAGTGTTCATTGATGGGTTACAGGATAAGCAAAATGTGGCATATACAAACAACGGGATAGTATTCAGCCTTAAAAAGGAAGGGAAATTAGGACAAGGTATTACAACATAAATGAGCCTTGAGGACGCTATGCTAAGTGAAAAAAGCCCATCACAGAAGGTAAATACTGTATGGTTCCACTTATATATTTAGAGTAGTTAAGATCGTAGAGACCGAAGTAGAAAAGTGGTTGCCAGGAACTGGGAGAAGAGGAGAATGGGAAGCTACTGCTTCACAGGCCCAGGGCTCCCGTAAGGTGAAGAGAGTTATGGGGACAGATGGTGGTGACAGTTACACAACAATGTGAATATATTATATTTAATGCCAATAAATGATACATTTTTAGATGACTAATATATTATATGTATTTTACCACAATTAAAACCAAAACTGGCTATACTTTATGGTAAGCAAATAATATTAACTGGCCAACATATTAATAAAAGAGTTTCCCTCTAGTATTAAGTTTTTACTGATGGTACAAATCATGGTCCTCAAACTTTAGCATGCATCGGAATCAGCTGGAGGGCGTGTGAAAACACGGATTGCTAGGCTCCATCCCAGAGCTTCTGAGAATTTGCATTTTTAACAACTACCTAGGTGATGTTGACGCTGCTAGTACAGGGGTGCTCTTTCAGAACTACTGGTATAAATGTGTATGTTGAAACTGAAGAGAAAAATCTGACACAGGTGATTTTTTTAAAACTAACAATAGGAAAAATGCATCTGTAAAAAAATTCTAGACATACAGAACAGTTGCAAAAATAGGAATGAGTTCCTGTGTACCCTTCACCCAACTTTCCCTTATGTGAATGAATGTTTTACACAACTACAGAATATTTACCAAAACTAAGGAATTAATGTGGCACAATATAAAGAACTTGAGTTTCCCCACTTTCCCCACCAATGAATGCCCCTCTCCTGTTTAAGATCTAGTCCAAGATCCCATGTTTCATTCAGATATCCTGTCTCCGTAGTCTCCTCTAATCTGTTAGAATTTCTCATCTTTCATGACTGTCACATTTGAAGATGCTGATTAATCTACATCCCTCAACTTGGGTCTGTCTCATGTTTTCTCATGATCAGATTGAGGTTTTTCATTACTAGGAAGGATAACACAGAGGTGATGTGTTTGTCTCAATGTATCAACTCAGGAGGTGTTTTGAGGAATATTTCTGGTGATATTAACCTTGATCACTTGCCTAACACTGCATCTGCCAAGATTCTCAATTATAGGCTTATTATTTCTTCCTTTGGGAATTACTAAATATTGGGGGAAATACTTTGAGACTATGCAAACAATCTTTTTCTGCTTCAGCTTTGCCCACTAATTTTAGCAGCTATTGCTGGATCTTGCCTATGGTAATATGTACTGTGGAGTTCTATTGGTCATTTTCAAATTTGTCCCTTTTCTTTTGCATTTATTAACTTGAATTTTTCTGTAAGGAAGAGCTATGACTTTTTCACCAATTTACTTATTTATTCATTTATTTTTTTTATCAGCAATGGTTGCATATATTTTAAATAATTCATATTCGGTCAATTACCATTCTCTGGAAAGAGGATAGACAAAAATAAAATTTAAAAAACAGAAAAAGATATTATGAAATTGGTTTTTCATTTAAACAAGTTAAACTTTTAAAAACAAAGCCACATAACTATTTTATTCCTTTATCATTTAAGTTGAAATTATCTCAAAACACATTTTTTTATTTTTTTGAAGATTTTGTTTATTTATATAATTTATTTATTTATTTTTAGAGAGATAGGAAGGGAAGGAGAAAGAGAGGGAGAGAAACTTCAATGTGTGGTTGCCCCTCACGTGCCCCCAACTGGGGACCTGGTCCACAACCCAGGCATGTGCCCTGACTGGGAATCAAACTGGCGACCCTTTGGTTCACAGGCCCGCGTTCAATCCACTGAGCTACACCAACCAGGACTCAAAACACGTATTTTAAAAGAATGCGTTGGTTCATTTGACATAATGTATAGAGCTGCTGACACATTTATATTCTCGGCTCAGGGCTCAGTACTTCTTTTACAACTACTAATACCACATTTACTATTCACGTACAGATAACACCACAATTTTTAAAACTAAACTCACTGTGTTTTTAAAAGACATTTATGAAATAATTGGCGTATTGAACAAAATAAAACTTTAAGCCAAAGAATTCTAGTTCCAATAATGGTAGAGATGTTTGCATTAAATTAACCTCTTTGAGATAAAATTGTAAACCATAGAAAAAAGATTTTATTTATTTATTTTTAGAGAGAGGAGAAGAGAGGGAGAAAGAGAGGGAGAAACAGCAATGTATGGTTGCCTCTCACATGGCCCTCACTGGGGACCTGGCCCACAACCCAGGCATGTGTTCTGACCGGGAATTGAACCGGGACCGTCTGGTTCCCAGCTCGTGCTCAATCCACTGAGCTACACCAGCCAGGGCTCGAAAAAAGATTTTTTTTTAAAAGTTTCCTCACCTGTGGATATATTTATTGATTTTAGAGAGAGGAAGGTGGGTGGGGAAAGAGAGAGAAACATTAATGTGAGAGAGAAACATCGATCAGTTGCCTCCTGTACATGATCCAGCTGGAAACTGAACCTGCAACCTAGGTATGTGTCCTGACCAGGAATTGAACCTGCAACCTTTTGGTATACAGGGTGATGCTCCAACCAACTAAGCCACTCAGCCAGGGCCATAGAAAAAGATTTTAAAATAACTACTTAAAGGCAGGAGGTAGAAACTAGGGGAAAGAATTGATTGACTTTGAAAGAGGATAACCGCACTGGGTAAGGTCCATGTTTATGTGCTTTTTCCCTAAGGGTACTACTCACCAGTCCACTTGGTACAGGGTGACTAAAATTCAATTAGAAAGCCACAGTCTATTGGCTTGAGATGTCAGAGGATAGAGCTCAGGGCTACCATACTGGCTGGAAATTGAGAAGAGAAATCATAGAAAATAGAAAAAGCCATGGGGGAGGGAAGAAGCATCAAAACATGCATATAAATTTCCCTCAAATCCATGGCTAACCCCCAAGCTACATGAGTGGGAGACTCCAAGGATTCCAACGGAAAGTAACAGTTGCAAGACTGAAAGATCTGAGCAGATTCTAGCTGCTGCCTATGAGGGAAGGCACAGTTTATAACTGGACTCCTACTAAGTTAGAGGAGCTTAATAAGCACCTCAAACTTTCTACTGAAAAGTTGGAAAGACCCTGCATAAAGAATAAGTCTTAGGGCCCTGGCTGGTGTAGCTCAGTGGATTGAGCGAGGGCTGGGAACCAGAGGGTCCTGGTTCAATTCCCAGTCCAGGGCACATGCCTGGGTTGCGGGCCAGGTCCCCAGTGAGGGCCATGTGAGAGGCAACCATATATTGCTGTTTCTCTCCCTCTCTTTCTCCCTCCCTTCCCCTCTCTCTAAAAAACACACTTGCCCTAAAAACACACTTGCCCTAATGGATGCAAAACCAGACTCTATGAAGTCAGTTGTCAGCCAGAAAGTTAATCAGTGGGAGATAAAAAAAAGTCCATAGTCTCTGCTATGTGTCATTTATAATGCCCACTATATAATAATTTCTAAAAAATCCCTGGCTGCCTCAGTAGATTGAGTGCCAGCCTGTGAACCAAATCCTAGTCAGGGCACATGCCAGGGTTGCGGACCAGGTCCCTGGTGGGGGGTGCATGAGAGGTAACCACACATCGAAGTTTCTCTCCCTCTCTTTCTCCTTCCCTTCTCCTCAGTCTAGAACTAAATAAATTAAAACAAAACAAAACAACACTCCCCCCCACCCCCACCGTATACATGAGAAACAGATAAATGGGACCCATAGTCGAGGAAAAAAAGGAGCAAACAGAATACAACCATGAGAAGGTCCGGCTGTAGGAATGAGCATATAAAGAGGCTATAATTAATATGTTCAACCACTTACATGAAAAATGTGGTCACAATGGAAACTTTTAGATGAAAACTTTCACCAGAAAAATGAAAACCAAAAATGAACCAAATAGAAATTCAAGAATTAAAAAGTACGGTATCTGAAATTAAAAAATTACTGGTAGGTTTAAAAACAGATTAAAGGTGGCAGAAGAAAAGGTTCAGGACATTGAAGACCAACCAATTGACATGATTGAAACTGAAGAACAGAGAGAAAGAAAAAACACAATAAACAGAATCTCAGTTATCTGTGGGACAATTTTCAATGATCTAACACATGTTTATTTGGAGACACAAAAAAATATAAAAATAGTGGCTAAATATTTCTCAAATTTGGTGAAAACCATTGGCTTACTGGTCTATGATCAGCAAACTCCAGGGAGATTAAAACAAAACTTAGGTCCAACACAGTAAAAACTGCTGAAAACCACAAAGACAAAACCTTGAAGCAGCCAAAAGAAAAAGTGATTCTGTAACAATATAAATAGTGGCAGACTTTTTACGAAAACAAGGAAGGATAGAAGATAAGGTAACAACATTTTTGAAGCACTGAAAGGGAAAAAAAACTCAAACCAGGTTTCTTACTATTAGAAAAAAGAATTATAAATTTGAAAAGGAAGAAATCTAGAACAGACTGTGGTGTTGGATTAGAATCAGGGGTATTAATGTGCACTCATGGTTTCAAAAATATAAATATAGGTATAAAATACAAGTTAATGTTTATATCTTGCGCTCTCAATACCATTCTGCACTAAAGGGAACCATAGCTTCCTGGAGAAACAGCTGATTGCAGGACTGAACAAGGAAAGTACAAAATGAACCTGGAAATAGTCAAAGAATGAGATGTCAAAGGGGCACTCATCCCAATATGGAATAATCTGAATATTAAAATAAAATATGTCAGTAGATTGCAATGTGTTACACATTTCTCAAAAGATACAAGTCACTCAAACTGACACAGTAAGAAACAAAATCTGAAGAGCTCTGTATCTCTTAAAGAAATTGAAATTGTTATTAAAAATCATTTCGCATAAATTTTTAAAATATTTAAATTCTTTCCACCACACACACACCAAAAAAAAAACAAAGACAAAAAAATACCCTTCTGGCCCCGATGGTTTCACTGGTGAATTATATTAAGTTTTAAGAATGAAAATAACACCAAGATCATACACAAACACTTTTAGAAAGCGGAGGAGGAAGTAAAGACTTCTTAATTCACTTTTGGAGATCAGCATAACCCTGACGCCAAAACCTGACACAAAAAACAGACAGAAAACTACATATTCCTCATGAAGACAGACATAAAAATTCTTATTAAAGTCAATTAATGTTATTCACTATATTAACAACATAAAAGAGGAGAAAGCATTTGACAAAATTAAACACCTATTCATAATTTTTTAAAAACCTCAGCAAGGTAGGAATAGAAGGGAACTTTCACTCAAAAGAGAACCCAACCCCATTAAAGAAATCTAAAAAAAATTTCAACTAACATCATACTCAATGATGAAAGAGTTAATACTGTCCCTCTAAGGTAGGAAACATAGCAAAGATGTTTTCTTACCATATCTATTCAATATTCCAATAGAGCAAGAAAAAGAAACAAAAGGCATATAAATTGGAGAAGAAATTAAATTGTCTTTATTTACAAATGACAGGAGACAAGGTAAAAATCCTTTGTATCTATAACAAGCAACAAACAGAATGAAAAAATTTACAATAGCTTTGAAAAACTTTTGCTAAATTGATTCTAAAACTTAAATATAAATGCAAAGTACCTACATAGACAAAATATTAAAAATAAAAATATGGAGGATTCACATTACTTGATTTCAAAACATATTAAAGCTACAATAGTCAAGACAGTATAACACAATCATCCAGGGCACTCTCGGGGCATTTGTTTTAAGACAACTCACCCTCTCCCCTATGAGGACACCAAAATCCTTGGATGCTCAAGTTCCTTATATAAAATGGCACGGTATTTGCATAGAACCTATGCATATCCTCCCACATACTTTAAATCATCTCTAAATTAGTTATAATAACCAATACAATGTAAATGTTGTGTGAATAAATGTTATACTATGTTGTTCAGTGAATAATGACAAGGAAAAAAGCCTGTCCATGTTCAGTATAGATGCAACCATTGCAGGCCTCACTACATAGTAGCCATCAGAAACAACGTAATCCCCCGCCCCCCGCAAATATCTTTCATCTGCAGTTGGTTGACTAGATGGATGCGGAACCTGGGAATATGGAGGGCTGACTGTATTTGGTGTAAGGACAGACACCTCTAAAAAGAGGATCCTGAGCTCATCCTCTGTCATGTTAGGGACTTGAAGTAGGAGTTGGTCAGAGCCTCAGCCGCTATCACCCTTTGCTCTGCCTGAATAGCAGCCTTTCTTCTCTAGGAGGTTCAGCAATAGATGTATAAAGCCAACTAAACAGCTACTTGTACGGCCAACTGATTTTTGACAAAGGCACCATGTAATTCGATGGGGAATGGAAAGTCTTTTCAACAATGGTGACAAAACAACTGAATAAAAAAGCATGGGGATGTTTTTATCTCTGTTATTACAAGGAAAAAAGTTAACTGCAAAAAAAAAAAACACTGGGAAAATAATGAATCCCAAATTTACATTACAACATACATCAGAATTAGAGATGGACCATGGTGTTAAAAGTAACAGCTAAAGGCTAAAACTTACAAAGCTTCTAGAAGAATATATTCACAATCATAGGGTAAGAACTGATAGATGGACTTCATTCAAAAATTACAAACTTATCAAAACACACCATGAATAGGCAAGATAGACTCTAAGAAAATATTCAGAATACACATATCTGACAAAGGACCAGTATCTAAAACTCAATACAGTTCCACAACTCAGTAAGAAGAGAGACAAGGCAATTTGTTCAAACGGCAAAAAACTCAGATACATCACAAAATATCTAAATAGCCAATAAGCACATGACAATGTATTCAACACATGCTTACCAAAAAAGCTTTATTATTATTTTTTTAAAGATTTGATTTATTTATTTTTGGAGAGAGGAGAAGGGAGGGAGAAAGAGAGGGAGAGAAACAGCAATGTATGGTTGTTCCCCACATGGTCCTCACTGGGGACCCGGTCCGCAACCCAGGCATGTGCCCTGACTGGGAATTGAACTGGGACCCTTTGATTCCCAGCCCGCGCTCAATCCACTGAGCTACACCAGCCAGAGCCAAAAAAGCTTTATATAAGAACATCCATAGCAACTCCATTTATAAAAACGGAAACACTCAGGTGTCCATCAAAAGAAGAATCAAAAATAAACTATAGTATATTGGGTTGGCCAAAAAGTTTGTTTGTTTTCCATATTATGGCTCCAGTAGTGCTTAGTTGTCTTTAATTTCATTTGAAACAATTTCGTTAGATTGTATTATGACAGCTGTCATATCAGCGTGCATTAAAAAGAAAAACTTACTAAAACTGGTGAATTTTTCTGCAGCCATTTTAATATTGAAGATGGAAGAAGATATACAACCTTATCGGTGTATTAGGCTTTATTCTTTAAAAAAAGGTAAAAATGAAACTGAAACACAAAAAAAAGATTTGTGCAGTGTATGGAGAAGGTGCTGTGACTGATTGAACATGTTGAAAGCAGTTTGTGAAGTTTCTTGGTACTATTGACATTGTGGCCAAATAATTCTCTGCTGGGGGGCTGCCTTATGCAGTAGAAAATGTTCGGCAGCACCTCTGGCCTCCACCCACTAGAAGCCAAGAGCAGGAGATAGCCGACATACTCAAAATATCCAAATCAATAAAGTTATTGGTGAAAATGAAAAATGCATCTTTTATCTTACAGAAAAAACTAAACAGACTTTTGACCAACCCAACATTTATTCAGTGAAATATATGATAAGAGAATAAACTGGTATTTACAGTAGCACAGATGAATTATATACATATTTCTTATGTTAGACTCCCAACATGTATGATTTTATTATATAAAATTCTAGAAAAGGCAAAACTAATCTATGGCAGTGAGCTGATCATATTTGATTCATTGGGGGTGGGGAGGCTGTCTGGGAAGGAGACCAAGGAAACTTTCTTGGGTAATGAAAGTGTTCCATATCTTAATTCGAGTAGTGGTTACACAGTGGACAGACTTTTCCTTTTGTCCTCATAAATGAGTATAATGCACTTAGGAGAACATTAGATAGATTCAGGAAACCTATTCTAGGCTTACGGAAGTTTCCAGAATAAAGCTATATATAGGCCATTATTTTCTAGACATTCCATCTGTAAAATGGGTATATGGTCTTGTTTATCCCCCAAGGAAGTTACATAGATTAGTAAACTAAAACTTATCACAATTCTTAAATACTTTGGGATAAGAAGACTAAAAAGCTCAATATTTTACTATTATAAGACTCCTTCCAGGCTATAATTAAACTAGTGAGTATAATAGCCACAAGCAAGATAGCATTTGAAAAGGTAGCTTCACTGCTGAACCAGAGGCAGAGTTTTGCGTTGGAGTACTTTAATATGTTTTTATATTGCATATAAAGCACATAAGCGTAAACCAGTAAGGCGCCTTGCTGAAAACTACCTTTGTGAAAGCAGGCTGTAATTCTGAACAAGTTTTCAATTTTCACACTGCTGCTAGGGTAAAACATTTTAAAGAGTTTAATTTTTTACAATGGATTCAATGACATAGGATTATCTAACAAAGTAATGGCTAATCAATAGAAGGTTTAGTTGTCAGGTGAAACATATAACACACTAAAAGGGATTGATTGCCAGACTTCTCCTTATTTACTAGAAGGTATATATTTAAAATGACACAAACTTGTTACCAGGCTGCATTCTTTTAACCTTGCAAAAAGCTGCTTAAGAAATCTGTTCAGCAGCCCTATAGCAAAACAAGATATAGTATAATGAAAATGGCTGGTGATTGTGGGGTGGGAAGTGGGGAGACAGGGACCTTCAGATATATGGTAACATTAAATCAAGTCCCCAGCAAGAAAATGGGACAGAAAAGGCAAACTACAAAGTGACATCTAGGAAAGCTAGAACTGGGTTTTAAAAATGTGACACAGATCTACTGAATCTCACTCAATAGATGTAAAGCTATATCTGATTTCATTCCATGTTGCTCTTAGGGCAGATTTTTTTAAGGACCCACACAACTAGGCATAATAGGCTACCCTTCCCACCCCATTTTCTTTTTCTTCTTCTTCTTTTAACGGTACATCCAGATTTAGCACTGAACACAAAATGAATTGGGCCCATATGGACTTCAACCAGCATATAAGCTGTTTCCTTTATAATTTATTCACAATATCTCAAGTCTCAATATGAAAATATACTTTTTATGGTCATTGCAACCCAGGAGTTCAATAGTATTTTTTCTACTAAGTTAGTGATTACACAATTTATCAAAGCATGATTACACTGAAATAAAAATAAAACAAAACACCAACCCCCTATATAGTCTTCCTTCCTCAAAGTAATTTTAAGGAAGCTGGTTATTAAATTGCTGCTTTTTGAAGAAGAGTTTTTTGTAGCTAGACACAAATTGCCAAAGCATGTTAAAAAAAAAAAGTTATTAGACTCTGAAGGATTCAGCCGAAGTGGGAAGTTAAATAAACAAATCACTTCATCAGACTTGGAAAGATCACTTTTGTCTTACTTAAGAGACCTACATTAATTACCTTTAAGGTCTTTTACATGAACTGTTTAAAATAAATACAATTTATTTATTTATTTCAAATGAGGTACGTCTTCCAAAGTATTAAATAATGTCTACAAATTCAAAAGCATTTTTATAAATAGGTAATTAAAACAGATGACTAAAATTAAGTCAAGCTGCAAAACATTACCCAGGATGCACTGTGATTTTTTTTTTGCTTTTTAATAAACATCTCAGGCTATTTTTTTTTCCCATACAAAGCCCAAAGCACTTCAGGAAAAAAAAAAAAAAAGAGGTAGGAAGTTTCGTAGGGGAAAAAGCATACATATATAATGAAATAATGCCAAACCCCCAAACTAAAGTATTTACAAGATAGTCCCTGAAGTATAGTTTGTCACATTGCAATTACACCTTGCCTACTGCCAAGTCAAAGTGCTTACTATTGCCACTAGGGGGAGAAATGTCTTAACAAAAAGCAACGGCAGATAGAGAATGGGTTTTCTTGAGCAATTATCAGAACAAAGCTCCCTTGGCTATGTGTACCTTCTAATTACTCAATACAATTAAAATGACTAACCTAAAACAAATAGGAAAAAACCCTGCCTGCCTGATATCAGAGACTTCATTAAACCTTTCCCCCCATCAATCAAATCGGAAAGAAGGGAATGCAATCATATACAAACATTGCAGAGCTATTAAAGGAAGTAAATCAGTGAGTTTGTTTTTAAAGAAAGAAACGAAGTGGCTCTCTTGAAAAAAGAAATGTCATGGTATTTACCCATCTGGATGTTGCTTGAAAACAAATTGTCCTCCAAAGAGCAGAAATACAGTATGCTTTCTCTCAGCTCACTGGCTTATGAATGACTTTTTGTTGTTGTTGTTTTGTTAATACACACCATAATGTCATTTTCTGTGTCAGTGATGTACTTTTTCCTCCCAGTCATCCAACTGTATAAGGGAGCTATGCCAATCACTTTCATGCTTATCCTGGGATGTTTTCAGTTTAAGTTCTTCACTGCTGTTTTTTTGCTTTGTTTTGTTTTTTTTTCGTGGATCTCCTCCAAGGTAATGTTTAGAAAAACATAGGAATTTGGGGGGGATGGGTATGGTTGGCAAGGAAAACAGCCACTTATTTCTTTTAAAGACTTATATAGTTCCTTTCATAAGGCCCGGTCATTAACAGAACATGACAACAGAGTCATTTTTCTCTCAGCTGACAATTGTGACATTTTTCCAACAGCGTGCAAGGTGTTGAAAACCTGGCAGCTGTTACCTCCTGGGATGAAGATACTTTTTTATCCTCCCTTGACAGTTTAACTCAGTGGGCCAGCACCTTTAAAGACTGCAAAGTATCCTTGAAGAGGATGGAAGCTTGAATTACTGCTCCCTCCCTAATCAATGTAAACCCTCACTGCAGGTGAAGTCTCCATCTATAGAGGTGCATGAGGGAGGAAAATGTAATGCCCTGAGCCAGATGGTTTTTATCTTGTTTTTAAAGAATAAAGGAACAAGCTAACAAGGGAGACAGCTACTTTGTTAGCTTCTTGGCCTCTCTCATGGCTTTGCATCCCCAGGGTTCCAGCTACACAAGAGAAAGAATACAGAAAAACGTAAACACTTAAAGAAATATAACTAGAGGGCTGGCATCATGCTGCTTTCAAAGCATTGAGAGAGCTCTACTCAATGCTTTATTTATCACTGCCCACGTTCTCAGGATGGTAAGTGGACACATACACAAAGGGAATGGGGGTGGGGGAAGGATTAGACAGAGGTCACAATTTACTCAATTACAGAGAAAGGCAGGGCTGACAGATCCTATTAGCGCCAATATGAAGGAAAGAAGGAGTTGCATGTTGTAAGGCTACATTTTCAGAAAGTAATGAGTACTTTCACGTATCCTCCCAGGCCTTTGCCCTTGTTTGCAGATATGAATAAAGGCTGTAAAAACAATTGCTATGGCTTCCTTGGCTACACATTTTAGGAATAAAAGTAGAAAGAAAACTGTAGCTACTTTGTACATCCTTTAAATAAAAGTTCATACTTAATGCCAAGATGTAAGATTATTCTAAAAGATTAATCTGTAAGATTATTAGAAAACTAAAAAGATACATTCCTCTCCCCATCCCAACTCTCCTGCCTTCTGATGTTGGAAATGAAATGGAAAAGCAGGTATACAAAACGACTGGATGATGCAGGAAGTAGCGTCTCTTGACTTTCTCCTTAATATTTTGTTTTTGCGCTAATGTCTTTTTCAGGTTTTGGAATTATGGTTATGGTGGCTTCATAATATAAGTCGGGAACTGTTCTTTATTTTCTGAAAGAATCTGTGTAAGACTGGTGTTATTTATTCCTTAAATGTTTGATAGAATTCACCAGTGAAGCCATATGGACCTTTTGATGTTAATTCAATTTCTTTCAGAGACATGGGGCTATTCAAATTTTGTTTCACCTTGTGCTGTATATTTTTCAAGGAATTTATCCATTTCATCTAAGTTGCCAAATTTTTGGTTTAAAGTTGTTTATAATATCCATTATCCTTTTAATGTCTGTAAGAATTATAATGATACTCTCCAATAACTAAATAACTATCCAAGTTAACACACAGTGGTCATATTGTATCAACAATGGTAAAAAAGCACACTTTAAAATAAACTATAAAAACTACAAAATTAGTTTAAAACATCACTAAACTTGTCAGAGTGTAACTGAGCATTTTAAAATCAATGGCAAAAGAGTTCCTGATATCCCATTAGAAATATGTACAAGAGAATCTCAAGTTAAGTATTGGCCTCCATGTGGCAAACCCTACTTACACCAATACTAGGTTTTTTAAAAGGCAGCCTTGGCTTCTTTTTACCTACGTTAACTTTCTAAAGCGGAGGCGGGGGAAGAGGACAACACAAGCAAATGACACTTCATTATTGTCATATGCAATAGAGAAAAGAGGGAGTTTAAACAGTTTATATATTATGTCCAATGTTTAAAAAATCGGCAGTGGGGTAATCAAGTTCAGGGCAGTCCTGGACAGCTGCCCTGTGACCCGCTTCTGTTGACCCCTGTTATTCATCACTCTTCCCTACGATTGAGTGGGTGAGCTCCTAGGGAGTGACCACCACAATAGACAGACACAAGCCAGCAGTAATCTGGTTCCAGCAAAAAAACCAGATGGCACTGCAATAAATTTACAAATCTGCATTCATGGGGCTGTTAAAACACCCAGAAGCTAAAAGACTCAGAGGGCCCCAGGAGGATCTCCTACTTCCCTGTTTCTAAAGGCCATTTCTCTTTCCAAGAACATTGAGTTCATGCTCTTCACAAAGAGAATGGAGATAAAACCCTTTACAAAGAAAGGGGGTGGGGAGAGCCTCCTGACCTAATTAATCTCCAGAGCTTGGATCTCAACACTGACAGAATCAGAAAAATCATTTTGGAGCACCAGAAGGGAAAAAAAGACAAAAATGGTTAAATTGAAGTGGAGGGGGTGAAGTGAACCTGCTAAAGAGCGATGGAAAAAAAAAAAACCACATTAAATTTCTTTCAAATACTGCACACAACAGATCTTGCAAGTAGAAAATGATTCAATAATGTATGCATTTATTTTTAAAATGAATCAGATTAGTCCCATGTGTGACCTGCTGGTCCATCTGTACGTGCTGGACTTAATAGGCACGATTCTCTCTCTTGCTTCAGTTTGAAGTATGAGAGAGATAAATTTAGTTTAATTTTCAACAGATCAGCCTATCCATTTTCCAAATGGACCATCTGGATAAGCCTATTAAAATTAATTTATAACTTTGTAGAGTTACAATTCGTTTGTTAGCTTAAATAAAGTTGCCAAAACTTTTTGTTGTGTCATTGTTTTCTGACAGTTGTCTCCACCTCCAAATCTCAACATTCAATATTGCACTTACAGATCAGTTATTTATTTCCAAATAACGGTGTGACATATAGTAAATAAAAATGAGTGTCACAGTTTCAAGTAAACACTGTATGTAAACTGGAGAGAAGGCAGAAGCAGACAACACGCTGGCGACACAGGGATCTGGGTTTCAAATCACTGACTGGCTAAATAAACCATCTAATCTCTCTGAGCCTTCATTTCCTTCATCTGTGACCTGGAAATCATACCTAGCAACTTCACAGGGCTAATGTGAGGGTTAAATGGAGTAAGTATAAAGTTCATGGTGGGTACTCAACAAATATTAGATCCCCCCTTTTCTAGAATAATGCCATCAATACAACTAGAATTAATCTTTACTGCTGGTGCATTGGATAAGATGAAAAGGTGGTATAACTGAAAAAATAAAAAAATACAAAAAATAAAATGTCACTTGCCAAAAACAATGAATAGGTGCTATGCCTATTCTCTCACAGCACGGTAAGAATCTGTTCTTGGTGACAGTGGGAGAAGGAAGATGTTAAGAGGCTGCTACTACAGGTAGCAATAACAAATTTTCTTGACCAAATATTTTTTGAGCATTTTAATTTTTAAAAATAAAAGCACTATGGAATTGAGTTTTTAACTAAAATGTGTTATCTTTGGAGAGTGTGGAGACAGTGGTAAGTTAAAATACCTTTTTAAGCTGTCATCAATGCTGGCCTTTACTTCTAGTAGAAGCAAACAAATACTACTCAGAAGGAGCTAACTCACTATAGGCAGATCCCTTCTGATTATTATTCTTTTTAATGTATGGAGAATCTTAAAAGAAATATAAAGTTTAAAGTCAATTACTCTAACATCTGCACTTTTAAGAAGCATTTCAAGTTATTTTTCCTAAACAAGAAGTTTATTCTTTGATTTAGTTTTCACTGCTCATAGCAATCGGCTGCCCTTTGCTTGTATGTATATCTAGGACATTTTTGAAGACTGAGAAAACAATGTTACCTGATTGAAACTGATGGCTATAGCCACATCGACTTCAGAGTACTCATTTTTTTAAAAAAGATTTTATTTATTTTAAGAGAGAAGGGAAGGGAGGGAGAAAAAGAGGGAGAGAAAAGAGCAATGTACGGGAGAAATATCAATCAGTTGCCTCTTGCACGCCCCCAACTGGGGACCTAGCCTGCAACTCAGGCATGTGCCCTGACAGGGAATTGAACCTGCAACCTTTCAGTTTGTGGCACACGCCTGACCCACTGAGCCACACCAGTCAGGGCCAGAGAGAGCATTATTAATTTAAGCTCCAATGCTTAATGGATGGCAAATTAAGGGTTTCCTGTCTTTTGTTTTGTTGCTGGTAGCCTTTTAAGTAAGACTGAATTTCATACCTGTCTAAGTGAATTCTTCTCTGGTATTATCTTCCTAGGGGGTTCGCCATTATTACAGTCTTCTCTCTCTGAGGAATTCTGTGAAAGAAAGTAAGCTTTAATTCACTTCTCATTATCTTCAATCTTATTCTGTGGGAGTAAACTGAATTACATTTCTAATTCAGTAAGCTAGAATACCATGTATATTTATGCATTTATTCATTTGAAGATTTATATACATATAGACATACACTTATATAAGGGAAAACATATGCCCATGTATATAAATAAATGTATGTGGGGATCTAGGTGGCAAGTATTTTATCTGTATTTAAGTGCTGCCCAGCAAATCATATTCATTAGAAGTCTAGTTTATTGCTTTTTGAAAATGTAGGTTCTGACACTGGACACAAGAAAGCTCCAGTCTACAATTAGCTGATAAAAACTGAAACCATCAGTTTTAAATCTTCAACCAAGGATATGTTTATTGCCTTCAGAGAGAGAGGAAGGGGGAGAGAAAGACACATCAGTTGGCTGACTCTCACCGTGCACCTCACCTAGGGATCGAACCCACAACCTAGGCATGTGCCCTGACCTGAAATTGAATCTGCAATCTTTTGGTTAGGGAAGGACGCTCCAACCAACTGAGTCACAGCAACCAAAACTGCTTTTTTTTTTTTTTCTAATCCTCACCAGGGTACATACTTACTGACTTTAGAGAGAAGGGACAGGAGGAGAGGGACATGGATGTGAGAGATAAACATTGATTTGTTTGCCCCTCATGTGTGTCCTGACTGGGGGACCAAAACAGCAACCTAAGCATGTGCCTTGATCGGAACCGAACTGCAGCCTTGTAGGGGTGTCCAACCTGCGGCCTGGGGGACATGTGTGGCCCTGAACGGCTGTGAATGCGGGTCAACACAAAATTGTAAATTTACTTAAAACTTTTTTTTTCTCATTAGTTTTCATTAGTGTTTCTGTGTTTAATGTGTGGCCCAGAGACTCCAAAAGGTTGGATAGGATGGCACACCAACCAAGTCACATGGGCAGGGCTATAAATAATTAGTTTTAAACTACATAGTAAATGTTTGGTTGGTACAAGATCTCAAAGTCTGATTCCTAAAAGGTAGTTCTTTCTCTTCCTCCTCTTCTCAGATTTAATTTTTTCTTACTAAAAATAGCATAGTATTTAACTCAAACAACATTTAAACAGTAGTTTAAGATTAGAGCCCATTCTTGCCACTATCACCTCAAACTGCAGTTAGAAAACCCTAAAATATCAATGGGATTTTTAAATACTTAAGAAGAGGGGAGTCCATTTGAAAGCAAGTTTAGAATTCTAAATATCAACAGAGTAAAAAGTTAACCCACAGAATGAGAGAAAATATTTGTAAATCATATATCTGATAAAGGATTAATATACAGAATATAGAGAAAACATAAAACTCAACAACAAACAAACAACCCAATTAAAAAATGAGCAAAGGCCTTGAACAGACATTTCCTTAAAGAAGAAATACAACTGGTCAAAAAGCACATGAAAAGATGTTCAACATCTCTGATCATTTTGGAAATGCAAATCAAAACTACAAGGAAATATCACCTCACATTCATTAAGAAGGCTACTATCAAACAAACAAAGAAAAACAGAATGGTGAGGATGTTGAAAAATTGGAACTCTTGTGCACTTTTAGTGGGAATATAAAATGGTACTTTTTTTGTAATGTACTGCTATGGGTAACAGTATGATGGTTCCTCCAAAAATTAAAAGTAGAAGTACTATATGACCCAGCAATTCTACTTCTGGGCACATACCCCAAAGAACTGAAAGCAGAGTCTTGAAGGGATATTTGTACATCTGTGTTCATATCAGCATGATTCACAATAGTTAAAACATGGAAGCGATCCAAATATCCATTGATGGATGAAGGGATAAGCAAAATGTGGTATATATGCACAATGGAATAGTATTCAGCCTTAAAAAGGAAGGAGATTCTGATGCATACTACAGCATGGACGAACCTTGAGGACATTATGCTAAGTGAAATAATCCAATCTCAAAAAGATAAACATTGTATGATTAGACTTATATGAGATACTTAGAACAGTCAAAATCAGGGACTGGAAGAAGGGGTGAAGGGGGGAATTATTTAATGAGTAGAGAAGTTCAATTTTACAAGACAGAAAGAGTAATGGAGATGAATGGGGGTGAATGAATGTATTTAACACCACTGAACTGAACACTTAAAAATAGTTAGATGGTAAATTTTATGTTATGTGTATTTTTTTTATTTTATTTATTTATTTATTTATTTATTTATTTATTTATTTATTTAGAGAGGAGAAGGGAGGGAGAAAGAGCAATGTATGGTTGCCTCTCACATGGCCCTCACTGGGGACCTGGCCTGCAACCCAGGCATGTGCCCCGACTGGGAATCAAACCAGGACCCTCTGGTTCCTAGCCCGCGCTCAATCCACTGAGCTACACCAGCCGGGCTGTTATGTGTATTTTAACACTAAAAAATAATTTTAAAAATCTGGTAATCAACACCTGTAAATCACTATATGCAAGTTAAAATACAGGAAATCCAAACAAATACATGCTATTCGGGTTCTATTTTCCACAACTACATTTGTAATGTTAATATTTTCAAATTTACAGTTGATATATTCATTATATTACACATATTCATCACAGGCTAAGTGGGGAGTTACTTTATTTTTAGATCAAGAAATTCTTTCCTACATGAGTTTACCTGAAAATTTTCACACAAGTATGAAATCATTAGTACAGTATAGGATCACAACTGTATTTTAAACTTAGATATTAGGTATACTTTTTGGTTTGTATTAAATATTAGAGTTTAAAAGATATTAAGGGATAAATAGCACATATGAATAATGCCATTTAAAGGCTCTTGCACCTCTGCAGCTAACATCTGTGTGTGCTTTGTGCATTACCTGCAGTTAGCTTGACAGGCCTGTACTGTTCCTTTGTACACTGTTGGAACTAAGGTGTTCCTTTTGGACAGAAATCTCTTATGAAGTTTAACTTGGTATTTTACATTGGTGATGATCTCTAAGGTAAAGGTCCCTAAAATTAAGACAAAGAAGAAAAAACATGCTATGGTACAAACAAGGGACAGAGACTCAGTAACTTAAAGAGTTCTAACTGCTTTTTTTCCCCATTTTTTAAAAAAGGGAATGTAGACTATATACAAAGAAAGGAGGAAGAAAAATAGTTAATGACTATAAAACATTCCAAATAAGGAAATTACAATATATGCCATAAGAAGATCAAAGGAGGGAAAGGTCAATTTGTATAAAGGCGTACCTACCTAGTCTTATTACAAACTGAAGGCAAGACCCTCCACCAGCAAGAAAGATCACAGCTTGCTTTACTGTGACACTCACTATTCTGGTGTTTTGGAACCAAGTGTGCAATATGTCTGAGGGATGCCTGTGCTCACTTTATTGTGGCGGCCTGGAACTGAACCTGCAGTATCTCCAAGGGATGCCTGTATTTAACTTTTTTGTTTTTTTAAGTATAGATCACTGTTTTAAATACTAAAATTAAATGTCTTATGTAATAAAAACTTAAGCCAGTATTCAATTATAACTGTATTCAACTAAGCCAGTATTCAATTATAACTGCATTCAATTAAGCCAGTATTCAATTATAAACTTATAATTTGGAAGTAACTATTCCCCAAACCATGAAGTTCCACCTTTCTTTAAATAAAATACCTTTTCAGATAACCAAAACCTGGTTAATTCAATCTAAGGTCCTATATTTCAAAATTAACTATGTTTTGTTAAAATGTCATTATAATAAACTTGAAAGCCTAATTACTTTTTGGTGGAAGTTTGTTATGCTAAAGATATTATAGATGGCATTTTTACCCTACAGGTGCTTGGGATAAAACAACATAGATGGTAAACTCTCTACACTAAATGACACAGTGAAAAGCAGCGATCTGAACCCCAACAGGATGAACAGTAACTCTCTAGCTCGTATCCACAATTTTCTTCCTCCTCACCCTCTATTTTATCTGATTCAGATGGGGAACTATTGAGCGTGTATTATGCGAACATCTGAGACACGAGAAGGTGAAGGGCGCTTCAATGATAATTACTGTCTGAGAGCAGGATATGGAGCTGTAGAGGAGTTCCTTTCCTACCAGGGCCAAAGTGTGTGCGTGTATATCTATATATTTATTTCTATATATGTATAAAACATTATATATTGTCTTGTTAAAAAGTGTAACTCCTTAAACAGGAAAAAAAGGAAAACAAACATTGTTACAGCTAGTTCTTTTTGGATAGATTAACTCAACATTTTAACCCTGGACCATCTACCACGAGAAAGCAAATCAAGACCAAAAATTCAACTTTGCTGTTATATAAAATAGAGGTAGTGACATTAAACAGTCATGAAGTAAGGAGCAAGGAGTAAGGTGCCCTCCCAATAGTGAAGAGGAGAGTGAGAAAGCCAGTGAGTAAGAGATGAATAGCTCTACAGTCTTGAGGGTGGAGGTGTACGTGAAATGGCTACGGAGACCAGAGTGCTCACCTCTGGTTCTCAAAGCCTGTCACTCTCCAACATCACCCAGGAGAGCTCAGCAGCACGGTTATTCCTTATATATTTAACTATGATGCATCCTAACAAGCAATGTTCACAACTGCCCTGGGCATCCAGCTAAATTATGTCCAGTAAGTTCTATTTAAGGATAACTAATTAATGCAAGGAAGACTCATCACACAAATTAGCATGAGAAAAACTACACCATAGTTACATAATGCTAAAATATTTCTCCATAAGATACTTAATAATTACAAAAGGAAAAAAGTAACCTCACATTAGAGCTCTGACAGACACCATCTTAACATTATGCACTTCTTGATATGATACACTGAGAAGAACACATTATTACTCATGAGATAACCTTGCCAAAAACACATAACCTTGATCTGATCATGAGAAAACATCAGGCTAAACCAAATTGTGGGACATTCTATAAAGTCTGTACTTAACAAAAATGTCAATGTCATGAAATACGAAGGAAGATTAAGGAACTGTTTAAAGGAAACTAAAGAGCCCGGCTGGTGTGGCTCAGTGGATTGAGTGCAGGCTGGGAACCAGAGGGTACCGGTTCGATTCCCGGTCGGGGCACATGCCTGGGTTGTGGGCCAGGTCCCCGGTGGGGGCCATGTGAGAGGCAACCATACATTGCTCTTTCTCCCTCCCTTCTCCTCTCTCTAAAAATGAATAAATAAAAATAAAATAAAAGAAACTAAAGAGACATGACAACTGAATTCAACTTGTGATCGATTATTTAGGGGAGTGATCTGACCTAACAGAATGAGTACTAACTATATCTAGCCCTATATCCACAATTTTCTTCCTCCTGACCCTCTATTTTATTTGATGGGTATTGAGCATGTATTGGGACATCATAGTACTATAAAGGACATCACTGGACTGCAAAATTTTAAATGAGGTCTTTAGATGAGCTAATAACATTGTATCAATGTTAATTTCCTGATTATTTCCCCACTTTTAAAATTTACATACAGGAAAATTCACTGTTTTTTCAGTGTATAGTTCTATGAGTTCTGACAAAAGCATACAGTGTAACTTCTGCCACAACGAAGACGTGAAGTAGTTCTTTCACTCCTCAGATTCTCTAGCACTGCCCCTTTATAGTCAATCCTTTTCCCCAATAATCATTTATTTTTGTCTAAATAATTTTTTTACAAAATGTCATAAAATGGAACCATATGTAATTTTTTGAGGCTTTTTTCACTTAGTATAACACAGCTGAGATTCATTTGTGTTGTTGCATATATCAGTAGTTCTTTTCATTGCCAACTAGTTACTGTATGAATGTACCACAGTTTGTTTACACATTCAATTCCCTAATTTTGATCATTTATACTGTGATTATTTAAAATGTCCTTGTTTTTAGGAAACATACAATGAAACATTTAGGGGTAAAGGGATATTACGTCTGTAACTTTCAGATGTTTCAGAAAAATAGTAAGTGGCTCTGAGTATATACATGCGTATGTATAAATAAGAGATAAAGCCAATGTGGTAACATGTTAACATATGGAGAATCTGTGTGAAAAGTATAAGGGGATTCTTTGTACTATTCTTTTAACTTTTTGGTAAATCTGAAATTATATCAAAATAAAAATTAACAAAATAGATGAAACCTAGAAGAAAATATGTTAAGGAACAGAAAAATAGCCTTAGCTGGTGTGGCTCAGTGGCTTGAGCATCGGCCTGCAAATCAAAAGGTCACTGGTTCAATGCCCAGCTGGGGCACATGCCTGGGCCAGGTCCCCAGTTGGGGGTGTGTGTGTGAGGCAACCAACAATGTATCTCTTACACGTTTCTCTCCCTCTCCCTCTCTCTCTTACTCCTTCCCCTCTCTCTAAAAGTAAATAAATAAAATCTTAAAAAAAAGAAATAGAAAACCAGAGGTCAGATAAATGAAAAATAAATTTTGGGGGGAAAATGCCATTAAATATAAGTAAAAGTTATACTCTACCACTTAACCCTGAGCCAACTAGAAAAACCTGACTTCTCACAACTCATTCACAACATTCATATGGAAAGTTTCATTATAGTAAATTACTTGCAGAATGTGTAGTCCTGGGGAAATAATATTGTATAAATAGTAGCATTATATTAAAATACTTCTAAAAAAGACACTATAGAACTTGTTATCTTTAATATTAACTTAAATATTTATCTCTTAGCCCAGCACTTACTAGCTTAGATTTAAAGGGGGCAGAATAAAAGACTCACTGACAACTTCAAATTTAACTTCAAACTGAAAAGCATTTAGGTTGTAACTCCTACAGACACTGTAACAGAGCTTTGGGTAGGAAAAAAATCAATAAAATGAAATACTGCTAAAGCTCATACATTAAATCTCAAGGATGTATTTTGGATAAAATGTTTCTAGAAATAACCTGGCTGTAAATAAAAAGGAATCACATCAAAAAAGTATTTGGATAATAAACTTAAACTGTCTCAAAATCAACATACCCAATTTTAAAACACTCTTTTATCATTCTTACCCATTCTAGGCCAGCTCTTACCCTTCAAACTTTGCTTTCCATCCCACAATTAAATCCTCAGTCAACTTCTACTCCATTTTCCCCACTTTTTTCTTTGAATGTATCTAGCCAATACAAGTTCTTCGGTTTTGCCTGTGAATCATCTACTCTAATAGTTTTGCATTTCCACTGCTCCTACTCTAGTTTAGACTACCAACCCCTCTTACCAAGTGCTATTACACTTAGACAGCCTTCTGATATCCTCGCCTACATCCATATCTGACCCATTATACACAGTACTGTCCAAATCACTGTTCTGAAAAGACCTACGCCCCTTCCCAAAAACCTTTTATAGCTCTCTGTCACCTACAAGATAAGTCCAAACTTAGGATAGCATCCACAATCTGGCCACTTAAATTTCCACCAAAGTCTCTTGCACCATTTACATAACATTACTTATTCTTCTCCAAAATAAAACATCTCTGTGCTTTTGCTAGTTCTATTCCGTCTTTCCTAATCTCTTTATCTACTAACATCCTGATTCAAGAGTTAGCAAACTCTGAGAAGCCAAAGCTTATCTCCTGTCCTACCTCTCCATGCTACCCAGGCCCGGGTGAAATTAATTACTCTGAATTAGCATTTTATTTCTATTTTGGCACTTATTCGTTCTATGTTATATCTCTGTATGAACGAGCTTCTCACCCCCTACCCTACACTGTAAGTTCCTTCAGGGCAGGGTCAGCTTCTTTTTCATTTTCATTTCCCAGTAACTCAGCATAAAAAGTTTCAGAATATAATGTGAGTTTTAAAATGTTTGTTGGATTAAATAGCATTACCAGATTAATCCTTCTGAAACACCACTATTGTCATGGTGGTCTTTTTTTCCTCAAAAACTTTTAGTGGTTCTTGGTTTCTATGAAATTAAATATGAAGTTCTGGGCCTGGTTTTCAAGACCTTTCAGAATTTTCTGTTGTATTACTTCATTACTTCCCTCAACATACATTTTCTGCCCTAGTGAAGCAAGTTTCTTCATAGTCTCAATGATATGTGATATGATCTTGAAACTTTCAGGCTGGAAAAACCCTTAATTCTAGTCTAGTTCACTGTACAATTATAAACACAAGAAAGTTATTTAATCTATTTAAGTCCTACTTATTTTCTTTTTCTTTTTTTGGTTATATTTATTTATTTTCAGAGAGAGGGGGAGGGAGGGAGAACAAGAGAGAGGTAAACGTCAACTGGTTGCCTCTCACAGGCCCCCCACTGGGGACCTGGCCCGCAACCCAGGCATGTGCCCTGACTGGAATCAAACCAGCGACCTTCGGCTAGCAGGCAGGCACTCATCCACTGAGCCACAGCAGCCAGAGCTGTTCTACTCATTCTTAAAATGAATTTCAACTGTCATCTCCAAGAAACCATACAACTCCATTTTACTCTACCGGCAATTCCTTAACAATTTTATTTTGGTCTACACTTAGATAAGTATTTGTATGTTATGCTCAACTACCCAATAAAATTGGGAGCTTTTATTGGGCAAAGTCTTTGTGGCTCCCTCTATCCTCCAACACATTAGATAATATATAGATAATAAGGGCTTAATAAAAAAAAATTGAAACCCTATACCCACACTGTCCAGTTAGTTTTAAAAATGATGTTCATAGCAGAGAAACTGCAAAGTGATAGCCCAACTGCAGTCCTCCCTTCCCACCATTTAAAATTCCAGTATGGTTGTTAAGCATGAACTAGCAAGCTCCTGCTTTAAATATAGCTTTGTTGTTGTTTTTTTTTTGCAAATAAAGTTTTATTGAAAGGTAGCTACCCCATTCATTTGCCTTTTGTCTATGGCTGCTTTCACATTGCAATGGCACAAATGAGTAGCCATGACAGAGATCCTATGGCCCACAAAGCCTCCAGTGTTTATTACCGGGTCTTTTACAGAGTTAAGTCTGCAGACACTTGATTAAGGAGGAAAAGTTCTTCTGCGGATAAGCAAAGCATTTCTAGTGTCAAAAACAAGAAGTTAGAGAGACTTTGAAAGTAGTAAACAGAAGTTTCATGGCTGGGGAAATATTCTCCATGACCTAGTAAGTGGCTTATTTACTGTGTTCAGTTATCTATTCGAACACACACTCCTGATGACACGGATAATTAAGAGTTGATTATATAATCAAATGAAAATCTAAACTAATTTACATGGTGATGAAAAGTCAAGTCACTCATAATGACTTATAATAATCTTTGAGTAAGCAGCTTGTTCAAGGTTGGATGGTGCAACAGCGCCCAAGTATCTTTGAAGGAGCAAACAGAACAACCAGCTCCCAAAGCAGAAGTAACATTTTCTACCTATGCCACATTCTTCACTGGGAGACTTCAAAGGCCTCTGTAACCAGAAAAATTATATCATTTTAGCAAAGCTGGTAAATTGGGGTAAATTATAGCTAATTTTAAACACATTATCAAAATGGAATCATTTGTTCATTATCATGTAGAACGACAACCCACATGGAGAATAAAATCTTGAGATCAGTTTCTAATATAGTTGTAAACATCATATAGCAGGCTTGACTGGTAAATTAGTAACTGGATTAATATTTTCCCATTAACTTATTATATGATTTGGAGCTAATTATAGTCTCCAAATATATATGACTTACACTTTTCAAAAGTAGAAATAATTATTCTTCTACAAGGTTAAAAGGCAATTTAGCTACATAAAAATCATTCGAACTCTTCAATGAAAGGTGACATAAATAAACACTGTGTATATATGTGTGTGTTCAAACAAATTTTAATTAATCCTTCTAGGATACAACAGGGAAAATTTAGGTCACTTAAGTTCAGAAGCTGACTGAAGAATCCTACTCAAGACTGAGTTTTAGGGAGGACCTGGAGAGAGAATGTTTTCAGGCGCGTTTTCATGAACACTGCTTCTCCAGCAGGTATGTCATTTCACATACTCATTAAACCACAGCCATATCAAAGCCTCCCCATACTACTAAACTTCAACAAGGTCCACCAATTAAAGCTTTCAAGAAGTGATATTTTCTAGTAATACACCAACTGAACCAGACACAATGGATAGCACTCTCAGGGACAACCACACACACAAGACTTCCATTAGTACTGCCTTACCCCCTATTACAGAAGTGGGAAAAAAAAAATCCAAGTGGGTTTCCCCCCCTGCTATATATGCTGTCCAACACTAATTATAAAATACTACAGATGCAGCCTTTCTCAAATGCAAAAGGATTGTGTACATTTGCAAAGAACAACTATTTTTTATGCTTCCAAATTCTTAATCCTGTTTGGAGCTGTCAGTGGGGGTTAATGGAAGCCTTGGATAGGAGAATTCCAATCTGGTTGGCAGATGGATAGGTTGGTTATAGCTGCATAACTATGTCTTGCCTGCAGGCACAATTCAGAACACTGTTAAAGCAATATAAAGTCTCTGTCAAGCTGAACCATTTGGATCAGTAGCAAGGAGAAATAATAATAAAAAAGAAGTTCATTTCTGGGCCTTGTGCATTTATGCTAGTATGCAGAAACTGATTAATTGTCATAGTGTGCTGGTCTTCTATACCTCAGATTTCTACTTCTGGAGTAGGTTTTGCATGCTAATATAATCATTCTCCCTCTTGAGACATTAGCAAATAATCAAATGAAAAACAGGATCATAATTTACTGAGATTCAAGCAATTCTCTATGCAAATTTGACTTGTTATTGCTGCTGCCTCGTTAATCTGAATGCCTTTGACAAACTCCTTTGATTTATGAACTCATGACAACTCCAATGTGTATATATTTTGCTAGATTGACATTATCATTAAGAGTGGGTGGACTGAGCTCACATGAATGGCTGGTTTTATTCGCTGGTGTCTGCTGCTCAACAGCTGAGCATCTCCTCCTCACAAAGCCCCTGAGCGTCAGGCTCTTCCCATCTTCCCATCCATTCATCATCTCGATGTTAATTGGCCCAGGCTTTAAGCAAATTTTCAACACGATTTAAAGGCACGATGACACTGATTACTGACCCTCTGCCATACGGTGCCTATTGATTAACCTGACAGAGATGATGAGCTTGAGGGAAACTAGGTGTGTGGGGACCTCAGGGGGGGAAATATATTGTCTATTCAGGCAAATACTTGTCATTACCTCACAAGCCAGAATTTGCACAGCATACATTCTTAAAACACACTACTGCTTTAACACCTACAGCTAATGCAGAAAGTGCTCTGTATTCAGAGATATTACAGATATGTCATGTCAGAGCACATGGCACATTCAGTATTTAGAAGAACTCCCCAGATAGATGGCTGCCTTTCAACCAATTATGTTTGTGCTGGCTGATGTATTTTAGGTTAAATTCAAAGAAAGTGCTAGGTGATCTCGTAGTGTTGTCTCACATCAGAAAAGAATTAGAACAGGAAAACAAACTAGGTTCTTGAAAATAAACAGAGGAAGTAGAAAGGAAGGAGTAAAATTGTCTGCTGCCATTCTACCGCTACTATAATAAGCTGCCATTCTATCATTATTAAAATAAGAAGTACTCTTAAAAAGGAAGAAAACAACAACCTGATTTTACAAACTCTATTTTCTGGTCTTTAAATACTGCTACCTGATTACAACTGTCAAACTATTCCTGGCACAGAAATTACCAATAACTGAATATTTAAAAATAAAGCTAAGTAATACTTAAGTCTAACAAACATACCCCTTAAATTCTTGTTTGCCATTTTCAGCAACGGCTGTACAAACTGCTATACGTACGGAAATTGTGCAGGATATTTGAAGGTAAGCTTCATGAAAAAACTAAATGCTCTCTTATTCAAGAAAAAACATGAAAGTTCATAATTAATAGTTACTGACCATATACACTCGTAACAAACAAAAATCCGCTCTACAACATTGCTATATCTGCAAATTTACACAAGCAAAGTCATGCAGCGCACTCTCAAGGATCCGACAAAAACCATCTTTAGATAGGCAAGGTTCTTATTTAAAACAAAGCTAACAAAATATGCTCCCTCTGGCCACACACATCACCTTGTTTACTTACGAGTCCTGGGGGGACAGCCAGTATACAATTTTAAACACGAAGATTTTGGAGCAGCACTAACAGTTATTTCAAAGCTAAAATAATAGAAAACTGAACAACAGCCCAGCTGTAGTCCCTATTACAGTGACATGGGCTGTTAATGTAAGAGATCAAATGTTTTTCAAGTCAAACAGCATTGGTGCCTGTTATACTGGAACATGTAGCTTACTCCCTAAAAGCCTGCCTCCTGCTCTTTTAAGATAAACAAGCTCAACTAAGCACTGAGATGCTCTGATAAGGATGGAAGAGACGAGCTGCACCAGAGTGACAAGGCAAGGACATGAAGGAACAGCACTGCTTTGGTTAACTTTCAAGTTATTGACTATATCATAATACAGCATTTAATATTTCACCATTAAAAGTATAGCTATAGGAGGACAAATTTCTACCAATAAATGTGGGGACAAAAAAAGGGCAAAAACAGTTATCTGTTTCATGAATAGGAGAGATATACAGCAGTCTGAACACATTCAGCTTTGTGACTTCTTAATCAAAGGTCTGAACATCAACTTAGCAATAACTATAAGAATACAAAAGAGTTTGTAATTATGTTAATATGCTCCATATCAAAAGTAAGAGTCCATTTAAACTCTAAAGATTTTTTTTTACTCTAAAGGCTTAATTTAAAAACAAACAAAAATACTTCATACCCTGCCCTTTCAAGTAGTTTTTTTTTCTTATATTTTATTCTGTTTAACATCCCAGTGCAGTCACCACACCACATGTATTTATAAAATGTAGCTTAATATTTTTAAAACCCCAACTGGCTTGCAAAGGGGGCTTTTATATACTAGTGTATGTTGTTTTTCTTGACAGAACTAAGATGACTATCGTTCGTTCAGAAAAAAATTAGTTTCATGCGTATGTTTTTACTGTTTAAAATACAATGACAGCACACAAAGTAGTTAAACAAGCTCAGTAAAATGAATAAAAATTCATCAGGGGGATTGGGGGATAGAAAGACATATATAATAATAAGTTTTTAAAAAGCTCACCTATCACGTGAACCTTTACATCTACATATTTTTTCTTACCTTTAAATCTACATAAATCACAAAAGATTTTTTTTTCCTTTTCAAGATAAAACCTTCAAGATTAGGTATTTAAGACAAATCCTTTCATGCCACAATTTTCTTTGCTGCCATATTTACACAATATTTCATCCAGAGATCCTCTGCATATAGTTTTGTGTAAATTAAGAGGCAAACATTTGCTTCTACTAATAAGGACATCTGGTTATTTTTGTAACTCAAAGACATCTGCATTCTGTAAATCTTCTTGATTTTTCAAAATCAAGAACTACAGAACCCTTAGGACATAATGTCCAAATCCTTTCTCTCTGCAGAATAGTTATTTCTGTTATCCTTGTTCCTGATATTTTTCTGCTAAATGACTTTCATCACCTTGGATATCTTCCCTGCTTTGGTGTTCCCATTTTATTATAATTCAACAATATTGTGAAAGAAATTAAAGGTTCCCATAAATTGATAAACTATAACATCCCCAAATGCCTATCCATTTAAACTGTAATATCCCCACATGTCAACCCATTTTGGAATGAAAATAAAACCATACCACATACATAAGTAAATTTCTGAAAACCAGATTGGACTAAGTTAAGATTTATGTTTTGGTGTATATTTCTATTGTAAAGGGTCCCTTATATAATCACTCCCTTTTTTTTCTTATTATTATTTATTTATGCTCTACACCTAAAACTAACATAATATTGTATGTCAACTGTAATTGAAAAATTAAAAAAATATTTTAAAATCATTTCAACAAAGTAAAAAAAAATCTATGGAATTATCCTATGACTTTTCCCACTAATTATACAACATTAATGAATTTTCAGGTCTTTAAATTTATAAATACCATCTCTTCTCATTGACTCATATAAACTTCTGGTTCCTAAGTGTAAAAAACATGGTCTAACATAGGTATTAAAGGGTATGCCTCAAAGAATAACAACTTATCAATAAAAAAATCAAATACCACATTTTGTTTCATATCCCTTGCTTTCCTCTTAAAATTCCAAGAACACTAACTATATCCCTTATTCAAGATACTTGAATTTAAGCTATAACTTTTGCTTTTACTATAAATTCTGCTTTCTCATTTTCTGTTCATTGCCACTACAAAATTTTTTTAAAAGTACAATGAGGGAAAATATGTTTTTAAACAGAAAACAGCTAACATCATTCACACAGACTGCATTATCATAGGTCTCTAAGTAGACAAACACCAAGGTGGAATTGGCCTAAAGGATTTAAAATTTAAGTGAGAAGGCTTCTATTTCTGAGGGGTCAAAGGCTAACAACCACACCAATTAATGTCTTCAGTTTTTCATTTGTTAATATTACCAAACAACAAAATGAAAATAAAACCAAAACAGATTAACTTAGATTTCTACCAGGAGTAGTTGAACAAATTTATTTGGAAAGATGGTTAATTTTACTGCCCCAGGAGAGACAACCTTATAGGTTTGTTTTTCTGTAACAATGAAAATGGTTTCTACTTAAAACGTTAAGTGCAGCATCAGTCCCTGGGGACTGACAGTGGACTTTTTGTTTGGGCGACATCGGTGTGTGGGACTGGCAGTATCAAGGTTAAAAAATAAATGTTGTAAATTTAATGAAGTTTTGCAATGGCTGCACCATTGTGCGCCTGTTTATACTCTTACTCAACACCCATCAAGTGGTCGCCAGCCCACTGCCTGAATGGAAAGCCCAGCAAAATCGGCTCTGTGCTTAACTTGTTAAAGGATATGTTTGTTGTATGTTATTCCAACAAAATTTTTTCTCTTAACTATGGTCTTACATTATTAGAATGTTAGAGAATGGTTATATACCTTAAATCTGCCATTTTGCTAAGTATATGGAATTTTGTGCATTTCTGAGAAATCCTACAAATAGTTGGATTATGGTGTGTTCACTTTCTCCCACCATAAGTTTTCTTTTTTTAAATCCTCACCCAGGGATATGCTTACTGATTTTATTTATTTTAGGGAGAAAGGAAGTGTGGGGGGTGGGGGAAGAAGGAGAAACACTGATCCAATTGCCTCCCACATGTGCCCCAACAGGGGATCACACCCATAACCTCGGTATGTGCTCTGACCAGGAACTGAAACTGCAACCTTTTGGTGTATGGGATGATGCTCCAACCAACTGAGCAACCTGGCCAGGGACTCACCATAACTGTTTTTAATCTAAAGAATCAAAAGAAATCAACATTCTTTTCTCAGAATTATTTGGTAAGTCACTACAAGTACAAAAAGCAAGTTTTACTATCACTTAGTAGGAAAAAAGTGTTTTCTTTAAAAATAGTAATGATTTTTTTGTTAAGGAAAAAAGTGAGAAACAATTCAAATGTTCTAGAATTATTCTATCTTGGACCAGCATCTAATTTTAAAATAGCCTTTTTGTTTAATTATTTACCACAGCCCTGGTTGGTATAGCTCAGTGGATTGAGCAAGGGCCTGTGAACCAAAGGTGTGCTGGTTTGAGTCCCAATCAGGGTACATGCCTAGGTTGCCAGCCAGGTCCCCAGTAGGGGGCGCTCGAGAGGCAACCACACATTGATGTTTCTCTCCCTCTTTCTCCTTCCCTTCCCCTCTCTCTAAAGATAAATAAGTAAAATCTTAAAAAAAAAAATACCATAATTACTTAATTAAATGATTAGCCAATTTAAACTGTGCTAATTTTAATCAATGATCTTTTAAAATCTGCTCTTAGTATCATCAATAGCACTTTACTGTGTTGCAGAAAAAATAACTAACTTCAGAGTTTGGTAATGGTGATTGGTTTAACAGATATCAAACATTAGTTGTAATATCATAATACTTGTTCTTACAGTACAGAACCTTTGAATATCCTAATAGCCAACTTTGGTATTAAAGTAATGTACTTTTTACTCCTGCAGACAATGAAGGAACAGCTGACTTCAAAACCAATTGCCTATCATTGACTGCTGTACAAAGGACATTCTGGGTAGTGGTCAGTAAAGAAAGCAAAGCCAATTCTAAAGGCCAGTAGTTTCTAGCATCTCCTTTCCTTCTGAGTGGAATGAAGTCTGCAAGCACTGACTGGTGGGTCATTCGACCCACGAGAGCCTGGAAAGGTTTCAAGAATAACAGAGGTCATGTAATTGCCAAAAGAGCATTAGCCACTCAATCATAATGGATAATTAAATGACCTACATGATTCCTGAAATAGCTACTCTATATTTGGTCTATTACTTACGTCCCTCAAGATACGCTACTCGTCTGGTCTGCCTTGACCTGCAAAAGTCCAACCTGCCCCTGAAAACCAGCTGCATGCTTCCATTGCTCTGCACAGCCACCCCCTCGCACAAGTAGTCATGCCCCAGACTATGCTTTCAAGAGGATACACATAAAAAAATCAATCTTGTATCCTTCTCCCTGTTGTGCTCTCTGGAATACAAATGACTAAAGAAAAGAAAAAAAAATTAGTAAATTCCTGGTTTGGATCTTTGGAGGAGAGATGAAACATAAGAACTACAAAGAAGGAAAGTCACGATACAATTTTTTGAAATTTTGCTCAGTACGCCTCCAAAGAATTTTACATTTGATTATAAAGCCAGTCAGGGATTTTTTTGTGGGCAGCAGGTCATTAAAACTCCAATTGCCTGGACTGCATTTTTGATGGTGTGGGCTATTAGATCTTTCCTGGCCTAGTTTTTTTGTCCATACAGAAAGCAAACTACCTCTCAACAAAACAAAATATACATAAAACCAATAGTTTATATAATAGCAGTAGCAAAAGTAACAAGAATCTATATGCTTCACATTTTCATCTAACAAGTTCAACAATCTCAATATAATATTTGATCAGAAATACAACTAAATAGAAGTCAACTGCATGAAACAGCAAAAATGTAATGAAGAACGTGCTCCTTTAAGAGAAAAAGGTCTGCCTGTGGACACAGAAGTAGCTGCACAACAAACACACACTACCAAGAGAAGCAAGACACAAGCAACCAAAAACAACCCCACAATAATGGCAAGGGACAAGGAATCAGAGGGACAAAAGAGCTCACATTTAGAATACCTTGGAAGCTAGTAGGATTTTTCCGTTTCCACAGGAAAATTATGTAGCTTGAGGCTACTGACTACCCTGATCTCTTACTAGTACTTGAATGGCTTATTAAACCTAGAACATATCTGTTTTAGTTAACTTCTGGGCAGGGAGGGGGTTAGAGGGAGAGAAGAGAACAAAATGTACTTAAATGCTGAATTTTTTCTCCAGGCTGAATGCCTTTCATCCAATAAGACATTCAAAGCAGTGACCCAGCAAATGGATTGAAAAAGCAATCTTCCATCCCAGTGCCACATTATCATTCCTATTCAGTATTCTCCATGAGATATCTCAATCAGCTGTGTGTAAGTGACAACGCAGCCCATTGCTGGGTTAATTAAACATTTGACTTTAACACCCTCCCCGTCATTAAGCAAATAAAAGCAGATAATTCAAACTGCACTTCATCCTCAGGGTACACAACACACATGTCAAAATTAAGAGAGTCCAAGGCCTCTGGGGAATTCTGTTGGGGCTATAATCAGTTTAAATCTTATCTGGTTTATCAATTATTCTATTGATTAAACCAAAGCGGTTATACACAACTCCTCTGCCACATGGGATTGATGTCAGCAGAGCAAGAAAATAACTCCAGGAGGTTCCAAACTGATTTAAAAACAGATCAACAGACAGACCAATAATAGTCGATTATTACATACCAGTGATCCATATACTGAAGAGTTGATTCTTAGTTTCAGGCGGGTGAAGTGAACTGTTTCCAATCACTATATCCCCTTGCTATACCTTACAGTTGGCTTGAGTAAATTTATGTCTGGGAAGATCAACATATTTTGTACCAATTTAAACATGCTCAGCAGTTAAAATGCTTCATAGATACCAACTGTAAATTGTAACAGAAAAATCTCAAACAAGGAAAACAATTTTTTTTTTCTAATCTTCTTACCCGTCTGCAAGTAACCAGGAACAAACAGGGATGAAAGGGGACATACTTGAGAGTTGATTCTCTTAAAAATATGTAATCACCCAGCTATTCCAGTGTCCTAAAATACTATATTCTTGAAAAAAGATAATCTAAGAAATTAGAAATACCTTAGCATAGACACAGAATCATGACTCCTTTTATTAATTCCAAGGGCGAACATCTTAAAAGCATTACTAACAGTGAAAATATAGAGCTGTAAGCTGTATCTTCGAATGAAATATTGATACCCAAACCCCAATGCCTAGTTTCTACAGCAGTTTTTAAAACAATTTAGAAACTCTCCTATCCAATTCATTGTGTAATATCATTTAAATGTCCAGAACCCTTAATACCCATCAAGACTGTGCCCTACTACATATGAGAATGACACTAATAAAACCTAACAAAAGGGGGTGGGGGAGAGTGGTAGATTACTTCACACCTGAAATTTGTGTACTCATAGATGCTCTTCTGAAACAAAATTTATTCGATTGTTATGTTGGCACCACATGTACAATCAACGATAATTTAACTTCTCTCCTTCAGATTTTTTTTGTTTGCAGGCAGACTAAATAAGAACCTGCATTAGCATGCTGTTTCTATGTTCACCACTAGAAATACTGAGGGTGCTATTTGTAATTGTATTCTTTTTAAGAGGTTTGTTCTCTGCAGCTGTTTTCTGCTTGCAGTGTATTTTGTGTAATCAGCACATCATCATAAATACATTGGCTGTTCCCCTGAGGGTAGCTGTCAGTGTTTAATTTACAGAACAACCTGGCCAATGTGAATTTTAACACTACAGCACTATGGCAAGAAGTTACCACACTCTGTGAAAAACAGGTTTCTATGAATTTTTATATCAAGAGCTGGTCTCAGGACAATTTAGGTTCTAGAAATAGACTGTTTAAAGAAGTACTTTATACCTACTATGCAATGGACTCTTTCCCATTTATAGCTTTAGAAGAAGCCCTGAATTAACCACCAAACCACAAGTGGGCACTACCAATTCTGGAGACAAGGATCGAAAAATATATGATCACCAGTAGGAGGCACTATAGTAAATGTTATCTGTCTCTTTTTAAGCTACATGTAAAGCTATAAAAACAACAACAAAAACTACTGCTTTCTTTAGAAGATGTGTAAAGGCAAAAGGGAAAATCATTTGACAGACAGACTAGTCTGAAATATGTGCATCACTCTTCTTGCTGAGGTGAACTATATCTGATATGAACATGAGTATACTGCTTGCTTAGAGCTGTTATTAAGCCAGAACTCTAGCTCAAAAATGGAAAAAATACGTGAAATTAATGGTTATTCACAGTACTAGTCCCCCACCCCCAAGTTATACAGGGTGGGGCAAAAATAGGTTTACAGTTGTTCATACAGAAAATAATACAATAATTAATATTACAAGAATAAACTGTTTTGCACACTCATAAATATAAGCCTACTTTTCCCCACCCCTGTATATTCATAATGCCTAGTACATAGGCTGTATGTACTAATTATTAGATATGTACTAATATCTAATAACTATAAGCTCCTTGAGGACCAGGTCTGAATCTTAATTTATATCCAATACTATATGCAGTAACTGGAACACAGAAAGTACTCCATATATGAATTAAATATGTAGTTGTGAATGGCAATGTTATTTGTAAACCTTTAGATCTACAAGGTACCAAAATGCATTTTCTAAATCAGTAAAATGCCCTTAAAAGCCTATCATATATTTCAGTCATTTTAATTAAAGTTATTTGTACAAGAAACCTAAGTAGCTCAATCTTACAATAAAAAACTAGCCTATAAGATACTGAAATAGTTAAATGTACATTTTATTTTAAAAATGATAATAAAGAGATTAAAACTTTTTTATACTTTAGATTCCTTTCATATGACAAGATTGAAAGATCATGTTAGATGCTCAAAAAGGTAACCATTAGGACTTTTCTATTATTGAAGTGGTATTACATGCACAGATAAACATTTTATAAAGCAAGTGATTATACATAAGTATTTTTCTGTGAAGGGCTATTTTTACAAGTTAGAATGCTTAGAGTTAAACTGAATCAAAATACAGTTCGTGCTGAGTTCTCCCCAGTGCACTTGCTTTTAAAGTTGTAAATAATTATATTTTCATGTTTTACAAAAATCATTAAATTGTGACTAACAGACTTTTTTTTTTTTCAGAAAAAGGAGAAAATTACCTACTTCACTTCAGAGGATTTCAAATTTACCCAAATTTGTGGTAAAGTTAAATTTTAAATAACCAGATTTGTAGAACTTGCTCTGATACTTCTACACTTAAAACATTTTTTCTATAACAATGTTTTAAAATTTTAGGTAAGCATAATTATGTATAGCAAAATTTGATAATACCCTTACACCAACTCACTTTAGTATTATGACACCAGGAATAAGTTTTACTTAAGAACACAAACCCTACATCAGTCTATATCATTCTTTCTTTCTGTGTCTTATATATGCCTAGGCATTTCATAAAGATAATTCTTTTTCACATATATGCCATATGAAATGCAGAATAAGAAAAAAACATGATCTACTGAGTACATTTAGACTTGTTTTCACCAATTAAATTAGAAGGAAGTTTTTAATTCAGTTGAATATCTGCAACTTAATACTTCATAGAAATAGTATGCCTAGTAAAATATATCTTCATTTTTAATGGAGAAATTAATCACATTCTTTCTTCTTAAATTTAGAATTACAAAATACATTCTGGGACCTTTTGAACTAAACTGGATGGGGTTAGACTGAGGTCACACTGGATCAGATGACTGCACTCTCTTCCCTGGAGACCATCCGGTAGTTCCAGAGGCTGCCATTAGATAGCAGCACAGTACACACCATCAGTCATATCTCCCACACTCTCCAGTTGAGGTTGGAATTATCTCAGTTACACACACACACACACACACACACACACAAGATTCTAATTCAATTAGTGTAGTCGGCAACTCCAGAAAAGAGTAATTCAATTAGTGCATTGTGGAGCTCTACAATATCTCTCAGCAGATGTTCACCATCTTCAGGAACCGGAGCTAGGTTTAAAATACCTGTACCTCTCAGATATGCCACTACATTATGTCATTTGTCAAGGTGCTTACATATGCTTTTCTGGCTTCAAAGAAAAGGTGAAGAAATAAGCCCAGGCTAAGTTCCTAGAGATGTTTCCATCATCTATACCAAAGAAGAATATGCAATTTTAGGCTGCAGTAATTAAATTACATAAGCCAAATTATGTTCAATACAAAATGTGTCTATCACTGTATTCTAAACTATTACATACTTTTGCAGCACTGCCTCTAGTTATGCATGCCATATTGTAATGAGGACACTGTCAAGGTGGAATGCATTCGCAAGGAAGGACAACTAGAATGATAACAGCCCCCGCCAAAATAGGAGATTATGAAAATGGCAGGAATGATTATCGATGTTTTCCAAAGACACACTAACCGGAACCAGGAATATTCACCCTGGGAACATAAAATATGCTTATGAGCAACATGATAGCTATCCTCAAACAAATATACAAAAAAAAGAAGATAATTACTTTATATTTCCACAAAAGGCAGAATTAAAATCAATAGGTGAACAAAAAGTTTGAGTCTTCAAGGGAAAACCTTCTAATAGAACCAACAGTGAAGAAGGAAACAAGAAGCCTCAAGAAGTTCAGTTTGCTAACAAGGGCGGAGATCGAGCAGAGTTTAGATGACCCCGCCCCACTCCTGGCAAAGAGCACTTCATCAAGAGCTCCTGTATGTGACTAAATGGCCTTCATGTCCCTTCCAATGCTGAAATGCTATGGGTCTATGAATACACTGATTTTTGCTCACAAGGCAAGCCTGGACTGTAATAAAGCTAATCATTATGATGGAGGTATGGCTATATAAAACCACGGGCTATAAAGGCATTTTCATAGTAATTGATGTATTAATAATACACCAGGGGAAGAAGAAATTTTGTAGTTTCTGTGTGTTAGGATTTAAGAAATTCCATAAATGTATATATTTCTAATCTTATTTTTTAGATAAGCACTTGCACTTTTATTCTTCCAAGACTGAAAAGAATGGTTTGTTTTTACTCATTCTCAGAAAATCAGCCAATGAGAAATCAATTTCTAGAATGATTTTTGAAAACTCCCCCACTGAGTCAAGACAGTGAGTTCTCATAGCTTAAATGCAAATCTGTATCAATATTTATGCTTTAAAAATACAGAGCAATACTTAAGGCAACAGTAACTAATTCTCTGTATCTCTCCCTTTGGTCTTGCTTTCTGTGCACTGTATTTTGTAAATGAGGAACATAATTCTGGGTACAGGGGAGCAGGATATTATTTTACAAATACTATCTCCTCTCTATCCAGCATGACCTCAAAGCAGGGAACTAAGAAATGTCAGGAATGATTACCAAGATTTTTCCAGTGCATTTCACTATGTATTCATGACAGAGAATAGCTCCTGCCTTTCACATTTGCAAAGAAGACTAGGGTTAAGCTAAATAGCTGTCCTTTAAAACCATCAATAAAAGTTAATTCAAGTACTTTTAACACAAACTCCTACTTTTTCATACTCCAGAAGAATTGCAAAAGGTCATCCTCACTTAAAACTTTACTTGTAAGGTCTATGTCCCAAATGAATTAAGCACATATCTAACAGTGCTGCTTTCATGGGAAGAAAAAAAAATTATTTTATTTATTTTTATAGTGTGGGGAAGAGAGGAAAAAAGAGGGAAACATCAGTGTGTGGTTGCCTCTCATGTGGCCCCCACTGGGGACTTGGCCCACAACCCAAGCATGTGCACCGACTGGGAATTGAACAGGTGACCTTTTAGTTCGCAGCCCACACTCAATCCACTGAGCTATACCAGCCCGGGCTGAAAAACATTTTTTAATATATTTGTTGTTTTAAGATGTGTGCAACTTAAAACAAATAGCACCAAAAATCTCGTTCTAATACTAGAAAATATTTCCCAAGAAATCTATGGCTTGGCTTTTTCAACAAAGATTTTCTATTCATGTGCCATTAAGCTGTAGTAATACAGCATAATGGTTCTTCCATATTACCTACTCATCAACCATTTACTAAAAACACAAATTTTGCACATTTTTAAAAAGTTATTTTCTTACCAAAATTTTTAGTCTTTCATAACGAACCACTTGCCAAAGACATTGTGTACTTAGAGCAGTAAACAACATAGCTGGGTTAACGCTGATTTGACTGGCAACACTGCCATACAGCAGGCTATCATTTAACCAACTAAGTCGCTACGCCTCCCTAACTTCCTGCCTCCACAGAAACAGAACCGGAACCCAAGCTGATTCTTCCTTACAGCATGGTGTTCCATAAACTCCAATAACAATGTACTAACCCAGTTTTGGTCTCCTTCTGCCTACACCTCACAGCCTGCGCTTATGTTCCAGTGTTAAGTTTATTTGGCTCCATCAGCACCACTTCTCTTTAACATTGTCCCTTTTCATGCATTTAAGGCAACTACTTCCAACCCTATCAATGAAAGCAGACAAATGGGGGAGAAAGGAATGAACTGCAAACACCTCAAACAAGAAAGGTTGCTTAAAAAACCAAGTGTCACATTCTGACAGTTCAATATTTCATAGCCAATACAAGGAGTGTGCAACGACACTGCAACTTTAAATCTTTTCCTTCTATGTCAGCCTCTCTTTCTCTCATTGTAATGCCAAAGGGAACAGCAATCAGAGTGGAGATGTTCAACGTGATAGAGGTCAGGACACCATCGGATCAACGTACCAGAAACACGACCTTGTTTATTTTTTTTTCCACAGTATTATTGTTTACAGGGTGCTTTGCTCATGTACCTTGTGGTTCTTAGCTAAAAGATGAAATTACAGCCCAGGATGAAGCGCTCAGGCACACATCCAATTTGTGTTTCCATCTCAGAAAACAAAAAGCTTCTAAGGCCCTCAGGCTGCCATTCAAACTTGGAGGCTGACATTTTTAACAGCATGAACCAGAGACTGGCAGAGAGAATGATCTAATGCATTTCTGACTTGTCAATCAAAGATCTCACCTCTGCTGTCTTGTAAACAGTTGGGGGCCATCTAACTACATTCATAAACCTAGGGAGAGCTTACTGCCAGCTGGGGTGCTGGAGCCACATGCTCTGGCTTCTATTCACCAAAATCATGATTTAGTTTTATAATCTCACTGTAAACAGTCCATAGGCACATTTCCAGGACCACTGGGATAGAACTATAGTAGGGAATACAAAAGAGATTTTGGTCAAATATGGCATTATTTTCAAGCTGCCGGAATCCTGTAACCAGTTTATCCTCATTTTACCAATTCCCCCCAAAGGACTGCACTATGCTGCAACTGAAATGCTAAAAAAATTAATGACCTGACAATTTAAAAATCTGGGGGAATACACTAACGTTTTACTAAAAATTTCACTTGTGTTTTATTATCAGGAAAGAAACAGGCACTACCCAAAATATGGCTCATGCAAAGGGTAGAAACTGCAATAAACAATAGCAACACTAATCATGCACTTCCTTTCAAATATAAAGCTTCCCGTGTTCATGTACAAAAGCTCTGTATTTACTAGTTTGAAATAGTGCAACATATATTTGTGTGTATAAAACATGAAAACAAAATGAGTACTTATCCCTTCACACTTTCTGTTTACGACCTTTAAAACACACGTACACACACATACACAAAATAGACCAAATCAGGCTATGACTTGAACTTGTTGCTAAAGGATCATACATGAAAATGAATATACTCTTTTTCATGTCACTTTACAGGGCACAGAATCCAATTTAATGCACACCAAGCCACAGATACTAGGACTAGATCTGCAACAAAGGTCTCAAAAATTTGAATGAAACACCTGAGAACTTTAAAAAGGAAATGCCAGATAACCCAGCGGGGGGAAGATACACCGCAAAATCCTGTTTCATGATGATGTACTATATCCTAGGCCCAGATAAGCATTTCAAAATATACTAGACTAGGTCTCCAGAGGACGGGGCCAGAGAATATAGAAAAGCTTAAAGCTAGTCAACCTCACTCTCAGGAAGAACAAAACTCATGAGTATAACCTCCCAATAGTAAAGTATTAAATTCTTAGAGGCCAATGCAGCTAAACAAGGGATTGGTCTTTTTTTCTCAGTGAGGTTATAGTAAATAACCTGGGTTCTCTCTTCATGAAGAATGACCCCAAAAAGAGCTTCCTAAATGCTGCCTATCTACCAAGATTCCAAATCTTTACAGTCCATATAAAATACCAAGTCTCAAAACTAACACAAGGAAGGACAGCAAGACAATAAAACACTACCACATAGAGCAGAACAATAGCAAAAGAAGGTACAAATGGCCGTGGCAGTCCCCAACCAACAGTGATTCCTAAACAGCATAGAAAGAACTCCTGTGGTACTGTGGTATCCACTCAACACAAAGATGGCAATAACAAGAAGCTAATCTCTGAATATAAAAAAAGTGGTGTGTACCTATGTAAACTCTACCTGCATCACAGACGTGTCAAAATAGTCAGCGACCGAGGAACCTATTATTACAAAACTCAAGAAATAAACAGTATGTAAATAACCAAGTAGGCATCTTAAAACACAAATAAGTGCAAATAATGTCATTTCTCCAAGACAGACTACTGTATTTCCAGGACAATGCAGCAAATTCAGGTCATCTCTACTTTTCTTGGTGAAATATATATAAAAGTTGAAAGGCTAGAAGCTGAACCATAAATTTAAATGTTAGCTGAAACATTTTAAAATCCATAATTGTATTTTCTTTTTAAGAAGCAAGCTTCAATAATATATTTCCAACATTTTGCACATGTACATTAATCTTGTACCTAAAGGGCCACCACTTTGTGTACCTAATGATTTCCATCTTTTCTCTAGACTGTTGTTTATCACTACTATCATCGCTTTAATTTTCTCAGTATCGGTTCTTTTATAGAATAAGGGTAAAATGCAATAAAATAGTCAAATAATTGCATAAACATACACTGCTGTGAAGATAAAGATGTTGACATCATTGAAACTGAACTGCTGGCTTGCAGTGCCATTATTTAATAGCTTGAAATGTGTATCTGCTCATTAACAAGAGTTCAAATTCAGCATGCAAAATCCAGTTCACAAGGCTCATCATGGTGTGAGTTGCATGTAAGCCAAATGTATAAAATTTGAGGACTCGGCATGTTTTCCTTTTTTCCATGTAAATGTGTGGATTATGGAATAACTGTTTAACTATGGCTTGTTTCTGAATACAGAACACTTGTGTGTATGGATGTGCAGGTAATACCAATAATCCAATGTTTTCTCTCCTCCCACCCCATATATGTTATTTGATGGTTTCCTTCAAATTATCTAAGCCCATTCATTCATTCATTTATTCAGCAAAAAAATCATCAAGCACATAGTCTGTATCAAGCACTGTACTTGACACTAGAAATACAAAATGGCCAAAATGCAGTCCTACTCTCAGGAAATGCACAGTTTGGTGAGGGAACGATCACAAGGTGCATCAGTGCTATTACAAAGGTATCTACAGCTGCCCTGGAGAGAGGGAGAAGATCAGTGAGAGCTTTTCCTCCAGAGGTAAAACAGCTTAAACTGAACTGTGGAGATTAAAAATTAGCCAGGTAGATAAAGGTGGGAGGCAGGGTGTAGGGGAGGATAGGTGTTTTTAGTAGGGTTCTCCAGGGAAGAAGAACAGGATATACAAAGACACAGTGCATGAGAGAACATGGCACCTCAGGAGAACAGTGAATTTGAAATGGCTAAGAATTACATGAGAGGGGACTGGTAGTAACCCACTCAATTACAGGAGCGGTAAACCAAGTTTAAACTCTGTTCAGTTTACAAACATGAGCAACTAACTGGCCGTGAGATAGAGTGACTAAAATCAATGTCACCAGCCAACAAATAAATCTGGGCAAGCATATATAGTAGTCCTCCCTTATGCGCAGGAGATACATTCCAAGACTCCAGTGAATATATGAAACTGCAGATATTGGCAAACCCTATATATACTATGTTTGTCCTATTAGTATATAACTACGATAAAGTTTAATTTATGTCAGGCACAGTAAGAGATGAGCAATAATAACTAATAATAAAACAGAACAATTTTACCAATATACTATAATAAAAGTTATGTGAATGTGTGGTCTTTCTCTCAAAATACCTGGAATTTCCCACTTAGAATTTTCAGACTGCAGTTGGCCATGGGTAACTGAAAACACAGTAAGCAAAACCAAAGACAAGGGGGGACTACCACAGTTGAAATTCAGAAAGTATTAGTACCAATAAAATGGTAATGTCTAGAAGGACACTTAAAATATTTCCTTTCTTCTACTTTTTTGTATTTTCTACAATTAATATTAAATGTTTAATTTTTATATTTTATTAAAAAATGGCAATAAAAATATTTAAAACAAAACTATCTGGTTATGTATCTGTGTGTACATGCATGTATGGGTGTGTACGTCATTTCAGATTGAAGGAACTAACATTTTTTTAAAGCTTTTATTTATTTATTTTTTAACAATCCAATTTTTTTAAAGATTATATTTATTTACTTTTAGAGAGGGGAAGGGAGGGAGGAAGAGAGGGAGAGAAACATCAATGTGTGGTTGCCTCTCACATGGTCCCCATTGGGGAACTGGCCTGCAACCCAGGCATGTGCTCTGACTGGGAATCGAACCGGTGACCCTTTGGTTCACAGCCCGTGCCCAATCCATTGAGCTATGTCAGCCAGGACGGAAACTAATATATTGATAACTACCTTAAAGTGAAAAGATTATGGGTGATACTTTCTTGTTTATATATTTATCAAATAATTTACATATTTTATAATAAACAATCAGTTTTACAAGCAGGAGAAAATGTGGGTTTTTCCCCCATAAAACAAAAACATTCTGTTTTGTCACTATATTCAAACTCCTAATGTAAGGGGTTTAGGTGGGATAAACCAAGGTCAAATGTCAACTCATTTAACAAAAAAGAACTAAATTTTTTATTACGTGGAAATTGTGCTATACTGTGATTATTCATATACAATAGGGAGACTCATCAGCTAGGTCTTGAAATGCGTTTCTGTCATTGGATAATTTTCCTTATGGTATTGTTTTGTAGTAAGATTTAAATGTTAATTTACATTCAATGTGAAACTGTATTTCCCTAAAACCTCAAATATAAAGTGAAGTCTTACGTATATACACATGTACATATATTTTGAATAATGCTTATTTGTGCTAGTATTGCTCCGTTTTAATATTTTACTTAGTAGATGGCAAGATTTAGTAGATTTATAAATACTCTTGAACAGTAAAACACATTATGTCTCCTGACATGTACCTTCAATAACTTTAACCTTTGACAAGGGACCCTGGCTAATACTAAAATACTATATGGTTCATTTAGCTCCAGATTTCCCTAAAAGTACTAGCTATACCTGACACATAAAATATGTTAAGGTCATGTAAATCTACTTATACTCTTATTGTTAGAACTTCCCTTTCAATGTCTAAAGAAAATAAAGGATCTTAATTATTTAGCTATTTTAAGCACTTTTTCTCTACTAATCATTGTCATTTAATTATCATAGATTATAAGATCACCATTTGCTAAGGATGAGCAAATGATTCCAAAAAAATACATCTACTGTTAAAAGAAATTCTCTTAACCACCCATATACTTTCCAGGACAAACTGATGGAACGATGAAAGTAAAAATATGCATAAACTAAACATTTCCTCATAGAATCTATTTAAACAATATTTTCAGCATCTTCTATGTCAGCAGTTTAAAACGTGTGGTTTGAAACGTCCATAACCAGTTAAACTATTCCAATGTTACCATTTCTATCTGAGTTACTGAGAAAATCCAACAAATTCAACAACTCCATGGTTCTTCCGGTTCTATTGTCACAGAATTGCGACTTCATAAAATGTTTCAAACTTACTAAGGAATGCAATAATTTCAAGGGGGAAGATGCCATGAAGCTAGTACTAAGTCACTTTCCTTAAACATACTTGGCAATATTAATAAATATAAGTATCCCTATTGGGTTACCTGCTTTGAAGAATTCCTTAATTGTCTCTTTTAAAGTTAAAAATACACTTATTCTATGACCCACAATTCCACTCTCAGGTATTTACCCAAGAGAAATAAAAACATGTGTCCAAAAGACTCACACAAACTGAATAAAGTAGCTTTTTCCACAGTAGACAAAAATGAAAACAATCCAAATATCTATCCATAGATGAACAGATAAACAAATTGTGATATATAAACACAATGGAAGATAGTCAGCAATAAAAAGGAAGTACTGATAAACACTGCAAAATGGATAAATCTTAAACACATTATGTTGAGCAAAAGAATGAAGACATAAAAGCATGTGTACTATATGAGTGTATTTACATAAAGTTCAAGAACAGGCAAACTAGCCCTGGCTGGTGTGGCGCAGTGGATTGAGCGCGGGCTGGGAACCTAGCGGTCCCGGTTCGATTCCAGGTCGGGGCGCATGCCTGGGTTGCGGGTCGGGTCCCCATGGGGGCCATGTGAGAGGCAACCATACATTGCTGTTTCTCTCCCTCTCTTTCTCCCTCCCTTCCCCTCTCTCTGAAAATGAATAAAATCTTTAAAAAAAAAACAGGCAAACTAATCTTTGGTGACAAATCAGAACAGTGACTGCATACGAAGGCGGCCAGTCATTGGATGGGGGAACAAATGAATCTTCTCAGATTATGAAAATGTTCTGTACCATGAGAATGAGGTTACACAAATGTGTATATTTGTCAAACTCATCCAGAGTACACTTGGGATCTGTGTATTTCACTGTATATAAATTCTATTGTACATAAACAAAAATCTAAATAATAAAATAAAACCCAAGCTAGAAAGACACAAATGTACTAAGATTGTTGTAATTGTGGTAGTGGGAACAGGAAAGATTAGATTTAAATCCTGTATCTGCCAGTTGGTCAACAAGCAGTACTGAGAACCTGAGCACACTGAACCTGACAGAACAAATTTTGGGCTAATAGAATAAAAATAGCATATAAGCCCATTCCTTCCATTTTTGCCACATAGATAAAATGGATCTCTCTGAAGATAAGAAAAGAAAAATAAACATTCATACTTATAGCAATGTTGGGAAAAGCAAAATTTTTCATCAATATCTGAACCAAGAGGAGGCTTCCCTATGCTGTAAGGTATGAAAAACATTAAGACTTTATTTAATAGAATACTGTTTTATACCAAGGTGAAAAACAGTATTTGCTGAAAGCTAGTCTTCTGTACATTTTTCTAATAATATAAAACCCAATAATCTGCCAGGCACTGTTCTATGGACTTAATATATAAATCAACTGATTTATTCCTAACAACTTTATAAGAGATCCCGTTATCACCCCATTGTACTGAAAAGAAAACTGTGGTATAGAGAGGTCAAGTACTTGCCCTAGGTCATATCTAGATAGAGCCAGGCCCAAACTTCAAGCAGTCTGGTGCCAGGGCGCATGCTCTCACCCACAGCACCACACACTGGCCTCTGGGCTTCTTTTCAAAGATGTTTCTTAAGCATCTCTTTTCTGTCTATACCATACAATCTCATTCCTGCAATATAATTCAGGGACCACACACTCAAATTTACTCCTAAATTTTCCAGTAAAATCTCCAAATCAATCTTTCTTCAAATATACTCTAGAAGTATTAACTTATAAGGGGACTCAACAAATGTTTAAAAACCAACATGTGATTAAGACCAAATAGAGACCACCCTGACAGCGAGGGTGAATTTGGTCAGAATTCTTTCCTACTGACCTTAGATTCAAGATTACTGTACACCAAATGAAAATTTGAATTTTCTTGGTATCCTGGTTCCAAGTCAGATGATTTTAACTTGTACAATTAAAAACAAAAATAACCTCACCTGAGGATATGTTTATTAATTTTAGAAAGGAAAGGGGAGAGAGAAAGAGAAACATCAGTGTGAGAGAAACATCAATCAGTTGCCCCCCAGTACATGCCCCGACTAGGGATTGTGCAGCAAACTAGGTATGTGCCCTGACTGGGGATCAAAGCCATTACCTTTTGGTGTATGGGATGATGCTCCAACCGAGTCACCTGGCCAGGGCTAACCTGTACAATTTTTAATTGCATATGATAATCTTTACCACTTATCTGATACAGTTCAAATCATCAGCACTTATTGAGCCCTAACTATGAAAAAGCACTCTACAGAGAACTGTGGAGGTCAATGGATAAGTATAAGAATTCTGCTTTCAAGGCATTTTCTAGTATATTTCTCATTATTACGCTAGCATGTATTAACTGCCTAGGGTCTGTAAGAATTCCCATCCCAACATTCCAGGGTGGGAAGAGGCATTGGGTGACAATGTAGTAGTATTTACCTGTGGTTTAATTTGCATTTCCCTGATGACTAAAAATATAGAGCATCTTTTCATGTGCTTATTTGCCATTTGTATATTTTTTGGTAATGTATCCATTCTATATTTTTGCCTATTAATTGCCCATTGTTTTATGGGGTAGTTTATCTTATTATTATGTTGTAAGAGTTATTTATATATTCTGAATGCAAGTTTTTTATCAGAAATGTATTTTACAAATATTTTCTCCCAGTCAGTGCCTTACCTGTTCATTTTCTGTCTTTTGAAAAGCAGAAGTTTCAAACTGTGGTAAGTCCAACTTTTCCTTGATTTTTTTAAGGTTCATATTTTTTGTGTTTTATCAAAGAAATCTTTTGCCTAACCCAAAGTCACAATCATTTTTTATCCTTCCTCATTTTCTTCTGTTAGTTTTAAAATTTTAGCTCATATTTACATCTATGATCCAGTTGGAGTTAATTTTTATACATGACGTAGCGTTAACAGTCAAGGGTCATTATTTTGCATTTAGATGACCGACTGTTCCAGAATGACTTGTTGAGAAGATTGAGAATGCATTTTAATATTAACAGAGCACAGTAAGTTCAGTGAGATGATTTCAGATTTTATATTGCAACTCATCTTTTAGTAATTAGAACTACCTGAAAAACGTATTAAAATATCTCTCCCTTTTCAAACAACCTGTGTGAGACTGGATATTCTGCATATATTTCAACCAAAACACTACATCGCAACAGACTGAATGCAGAAACAGAAATGAGAATCCAGCTGTCTTTTACTAATCCAGACATTAAAGAGATTTATAAAAATGTAATTCAATTCCAGTCTTAATTTGTTTTAAAAAAAATTATTTTTCATAAAAGTATTTTATTTGCATGAACATGTAATGGATTTATTATAGCTATTTTAAATAAATTAATAAATTAATATTTAATTTTTTCTCAGTTGTAATTTTGAATATAGTAAAATATCAACAGATATAATCAACATAAACAAAAGCACTCTGAGATCCTCAATAATTTTTTTTTAATCATGACCTGAGGATATGCTCATTGATTTTTTTAGAGGGAGGGGAACACAGGGGGGAGAGAGGGAGAGAAACATCAATGTAAGAAACACCAATCGGCCGCCTCTCACACATGCCCAGACCTGGGACCAAACCCACAACCCAGGCATGTGCCCCAACCAGGAATCAACCCACGATTCCTCAGTTTACAGGAGGACACTCCAACCAATTGAGCCAAACCAGCCAGGGCAGGGTCCTCAATAATTTTAAGAATGCAAATCCTGAGACCAAACAAAACTGCCACCATCTCTCCCTTCAATGACTGAAATTAGCCTTATTATAGCTAGAGTAATGCATCTAAATGTATATATAATACATCAAACTTGTGTTTAAATCTTTCAGCAGCTCACTACTCTTCTTAGCATCAAGACCAGTCCTGCATGATCAAGATTCTCCATTCTCTTCATTCTCTTATACAAATCTTTTTTCTGTAGAGTCCTTAAATGCACCAACCTCCACCTGTCCACAGGGCCTCTGTTTGCACTGCCTCTTCCTTAGGCCTCATTATTTCCTACTGAAACACTGATTAACTTGATCTTCCTTACCCTCACCCTCAGGTAAGGTCAGGTTCCTTTTTAATATATTCTTATGGCTCCCTGAACATTTCCTTCATAGATTTATCCATTTGGGAGATTATACTTTTGGGATTATATAATTTATTAGCTCTCTCATAGTAAAATATAAATATAATAATCCTATATATAAAACTATTAAATAAAATTCTGTCTATGTGTTGCAGTATTTTTTTTTTTGATCAACAGTTTTCATCAGATTCTCAAAGGAGCCCATAACCCATGTGTAGTGAAAAATTCACCTTCCCAAAATGAGTTCTGGCCTTTGCCATTGGCTACTGGGAGGTGATATCTAGGCCTGAAAGTTCTTACCTAACAGGAGTGACTTAGTGTGCCTGGAGCCTTGGCCACCAGACAAATGTAATTCAAGGGCAGGGGCTTTATGCCACACTTTAGCAGTTCCAATCCTGGGAGGAAATGGAGACTAAAACCATTAGTGTGACTGACAGGAAGGGCTAGAGACTGAAGGTTAGAAGGCGGGCAGTTCGCAATTCAGTCCCAATAGAAACTCTGGACACCAGAGGCTTGGTAAGTTTCCCTGGCTGGCAATACCCTATGTATTTTCACACACTGTGGCCCAAAAGCAGAAATGCCATCCATGACTACGTGGGGAGAGGATGACAGAAAGTTCTCCATTTGGACCCCTCCAGGTTCTACTCTGTGTGTCTCTTCCTCTGGCTAATTTTAACCTGTATCTTCTTCCTGCAATACAGTGTGAATATAGTACCTTTCAGTGAATTCACTGAGTCTTTTCCGGTGAATTATCAAACCTGAAGGTGGTCATGGGGGCTCCTAAACTTGCAACTGATTTCTCAAGTGAGGGCAGTCCCTACAAGACCTACCAGTTTGGTTAAACTCATTGCAAGCAAAAAATAAAAAGGTTAAAAACCAATAAGCTAGACTATTGAGTTCCTGGAGAGCAGAAACTTTATCAATATAATACATAGTAAAAAATACAAGATATTTGAAACAAATTGATATTCTCAGGATATCAATATTTTCTAACAATAATAGCAATGATATTAATGATGATGAAGATGATAACAACACCAACCGTTTACTGCATGTCCTCACTATAGTCTCCATTTACAGATGAGGAACAGGAGGATTAAATGACTTGCTCAAGATAATGCCACTAGTGACAGGTAGTATGTAAGCCCTAATTTAACTAATTTTAAAGCCTACGCACTTTACTATATTGTACCTCGTAACACAAGCAAAGGAAGCTTAACATTATATTTTGCAAAGGACAATAGAAATATCAGCAGTATCATCAATAAAATAGCATCATTAAAGACTAGCAACTGTTAGCACTGTTCAGAAATGTGGAATACTTAAGTTCCTTTCTTTTTTTAAACTATATTTTATTGATTATGTTGTTACAGTTGTCCCACTCTTCCCCCACTTCTTGCCCCCCACCCCCTTACCCCCCCCTTTCCCCACCCTTTAGTTTTGTCCATAGGTCATACACAGAAGTCCTTCTGCTCCTGCACCTCCTATACTATTCTTAACCTCCCCCTGTCTGTTGTCTACCTACCATTTATGCTACTTGTTCTGTGCCCCATTTCCACCCTCTCCCCCAACCACTCCCCTGTTGATATTCCTCCATACCTTACATAACTCCCTTTAACATTTCATACAATAAAGGCTGGGTGGTGATGAACTTCTTGAACTTGACCTTATCTGAGAAGCACTTTATCTGCCCTTCCATTCTAAATGAAAACTTTGCTGGATAGAGTATTCTTGGATATAGGTCCTTGCCTTTCATGACTTGGAATACTTCTCTCCAGTCCCTTCTTGTCTGTAAGGTCTCTTTTGAGAAATCAGCTGACAGTTTTATGGGAATTCCTTTGTAGGTAACTGTCCCCTTTTCTCTCACTGCTTCTAAGATTCTCTCCTTACTTTTAATCTTGGGTAATGTAATTATGATGTGTCTTGGTGTGTTCTTCTTTGGGTCCAACTTCTTTGGGACTCTCTGAGCTTCCTGGACTTCCCGAAAGTCTATTTCCTTCACCAGCTTTGGGAAATTCTCCATGATTATGTGTTCAAATAAGTTTTCAATTCCTTGGATTTCTTCTTCTCCTTCTGGCAGCCCTATGATCCATATGTTGGGCCGTTTACAGATATCCTGGAGGTTTCTGAGCCCCTCCTCCATTTTTTGAATTCTTGTTTCTTCATTCTTTTCTGGTTGGATGTTTTTTTCTTTCTGCTGGTCCACTTTGCTGATTTGAGTCCCAGTTTCCTTATCCCTATTGGTTCCCTGCAGATCTCTCCTCATTTGTTCAAGCAATTTCGATAATTTTTCATCGAATTCAGTGAGCATCCTGATTACTAGGGTTTTGAACTGTGCATCTGATAGGTTGTCTATCTCTTGGTCTGTTAGTTCTGGAGCTTTGATCTGTTCCTTTCTTTGGGCCATTTTTTTTCCTCGGTGAGCCTGTTACTGTAAGGAGGGCGGAGCCTTAGGGTTCACCTGGGCAGGGAAACTCACGGTAGTTATGCTGTGATGTAGCCTGTGGGGGCGGGACCTGAGAGCACAATGGCGCCTGCTCCGCTCTCTGCACCCACACCGCCTCCCGCAAGCAATTTGAGACCCTCTGGGTCCAGATGAGCCGGGCGCTGGCCGCGCTTTGGTCAGGCACCCCCGTCTCGGTGTGCTGCAGCCCCGCGGGAACCGCCCCTCCACCCGCAGTCCTGCCGTCTGCTCACCAGCTCGCCGCAGAATCGCAGCAGAGTCTCCGAGCGCTCTCCCTCTGCCCTGCTCCTCCCGGCTCAACAGACTGGATGAATGTATCTTCTTTAATTCCTTGGTTGTCGGACTTCCTCTCAATTCGATTTTCTGTCAGATCTGACTGTTTTTGTATAGATAAATTTCTGGTTTTTTCCTTGTTTGGCTGTGCAAGGAGACACGGCGCGTTCACCTATGCCGCCATCTTGTTGGAAGTCCTCAAGTTCCTTTCTTTTAACTAAGAGTCATAAGCATTCTGATGCTTGCTTACCTACTTGTCTTTGAAATTCTTCTAAGTGAAATATAAGTTACATAGGTTAAAAATAAATTTAAAAACGAATTTTTTGTGTATTACTATGAAATGCTAAACACAAATTCCAAATACCTGAGGTTGATAGATAATACTTCTGCCAAAAACATCCCCATCAGGGGCGTGTGAGAGGCAACCACACATTGCTGTTTCTCTCCCTCTTCTTTCTCCCTCCCTTCCCCTCTCTCTAAAAATAAATAAATAACATTTTAAAAATCCCCACCAAATATGATATGTTGACCTGTGATCAATGGGACAAATGGCCTCAAGGAAAGGCTAAAAAGAAGTAACATCCATCGGTCTGTGCAAAAGAAGCCTGGCTGTCTCAAGCTGAACACCGAACTCAAAGGTCTGAAGGGCCTTTCTACCTTGAAACTAGACCTGGTAATCAACACATAATTAAGCGGTCATTACTTCTCAAAAAAGGTTTTATATATATAAACCAGCAGACACTCTGACAGAGCACTTTATATTTTTAGTGGTCATAAGAAAAACATAAGAAGGTACTCGAGTAACTGGCTGTGATTAATTACATTAATTGGCTTTATGTAGGTCCAGAGCAAACATTACATATTGAATGCTATTTGTTCAGATTACTTTAAAATTCACTATTGTACTTCTACTAGATATGAAAACCAACTGTCAAGTTGTGCTATCTCAATTTTGGCAAACCAATCATGATAATAAAAATGTCTTAAGAGTGGATCAGTCTGGATCTACATTAGAAATTAATCATTAAAGGAGTACTGAGTGATGTGATATATAGACAATATGAAGGAAAAAAGGTGAATGTAAGTAAAGCATGGAAAAGGAGGGACACACTCATGAATTAGACACACACACTAAAGCCCGCAAATAACATACAGAGACAGAGAAAGTACCTGGAAAGCTGTGAGTGCGCCAGTCCCTGGGTTATACAGGCATCGCAGCGAAGGCATGCTGTCCGCCAGGCTGGAGCAGCCCAGCCACAGAGACCTGGGCATAGAGCACTGCAGAGAGAGGACAACTATGAGATGGGACAGTATGAGACAGGATGGTACAGATTACAGAAATTTTCAAGGCTTGGCTGAATGTAATATTCCGGTTGTAGCTGCCCTTCACGATAGAAGTATCTTCAAGAAACATACTACTCATTAGTTCTAATCCCAGAGAGAGACTCAAAAGGGGCACTAATGCCCAAAAAGCAAGGGGGAAAATGTTGTAAGTCAAAGACTAAATATTTAGAAAAAAATTTTGTCCCTATTCTTCTATGTATGTATGAGTCTAAAAGAAATCCACTTCTTAATCCAATTAATCATTTTTTCCCCTCTATGTACCTCGACTCATCTCCCATAAAGTCACCACAGGGTGATATAAAGTGCAGACTAAGCAGAAAAAGAAATAGTTCATGTTAGCATTTCAATATTATGAATGGTAAATTAGAAAACAAAATACCACAGGAAAGTTAAAGTATCGTTTTAGAAGGTAGGAAGAAGGGAAAGTATTACACCCCTACAGCTTTGACAGCAACTAACTCTGCATAGTTTGCATATGTTTTATGTATCTTGTTAGTCTGCCATTCATTAACCAAAATGCATAGTTACCATAGCAGCTGCTTCTTCCTCTTTCCAGATGGATTAAAGGGGAGAGGGGAGGGCAAGAAAACAACCCAAACAGAAGGGAAAACAGCAACAAAGAAAGGAGAAACAGGGGGAGGAAACAAAGTGGAAAAGAGAACCCCAAATGCTGCTGGTTAAAACGTTCTAAGCAAAAAAGTATGTGTGAATGTACATATAGTGTACTCAGTAGCAAAATAAGGTAGAATTTATGACTTCTAGTAATACTGACTAATCAATGTTGGTGTCAGTGTTATCGCTCCTGCAGCTTTATAAAATACTTTATCTTTTAGAAGCAGTTTTATATTCTTCAAGTTTCCCTAAAAGTATCCCAGGCTGAAGTTTTGTTCATCAACTTGGGTACTATTACAGCCTAATAATACTTAAAAAATTAAATACCTGATAATAGCACATATAAAAACAGGAATACATATTTTAAAATATAGCAGTCAATGCACATAATACTAAAGTTTATAAGCTAGGAAATATTAAACATCATTATGGGACTTTTTTCTTCTTAAAATACTCTAGTTGTAAGAACTAATATTAGGAAACAAAATATGGTATTCACTGTTCACAATCTCTGTAACTGATATAATAATAAGGACACCAAAAAGTGATCTGGTCTAGACACCTGCTTTCAGATCATTATTTCCTCATTTCATAGTAAAGTGATTGATGCCCAGGAAAAATTAAGTATTTATCTATGATCATGAATTTAGAAAGTAGAGAAGTAGGAACTAGAATCCTGGCCTATTACTTCTTAGTGAAGAACTCTTCCTCCTGACTCCATCCATCTCTAGGCCATAAAGAGAGTGAAGACATCAGACTTCAAAGAAGGATACCTGCTAAAGATATCACTGGATAACATACCAAACAAAATAGCTAAACCGCTTTGAACTCCTACAACAAGCTCCTAACTCTGTTCATTGTTTCCAATATTTCTTCACCTCAAGCTATAATCCATTTTACAAACAGCAACTAAATAGAATAATTGTGTTCACTCTGTTATCATGTCAGTCTCATCAATAATTCATAATGGCTCCCTGTATCTATTGTAAGAAATCCAAGCACTCGATTAATCTGACCTTTCCCCACTGCCTACATTAACTCACCTCTGTGCTTCCAACTGGCCTAGCATTCTAGCTAATTGACTACCATATTTTTTTTTCAAATACCCACCTTACCCCCATACCTTTGACTTGGAAGCATCAAGTTCTTGGCTAAAATCATTTTTGTAAGTAAATGAGATTAAATATTTCTAAGTAATGTTTTAGTCATTTATTCAACAAGTATTTATTGAGCATCTTCCTTGTGTTAAGACACTGTTCTAGACACTAGGGATAAAACAATGAACAAAAGAGACAAAAGTCCTTTACATTAAGCGATACTCTCTCAACCTTCAGTTCTTTTATATTTAAAATCTTTAAACTCATTTAGTGAATTTCCCTCATCGTTCATGAGAGACAACATACACATTATTAAGCAATTGGTTCTATGTGCCGGAAAAAGAAGTCTCATTCTGAAGCAGAAAATGAATTTGAGAGAAGTGGAAGAGGAAGAGTATACAAAAAGGGAGAATGAAAATACAGAAGAGTAAAAAGGAAATAATGGGAAAAAATGGAATAGGCACTGGAAGATAGCTTGTCACTTCTCCCCACTCCCTTCCTCAAGAGGGAGATGGCTCAAACACTTGCAGCTATACTAAAGCCACTTGCATGTTCTCTTCTTTATTAAAATATGCATATTTACTTGTATTTGTGAATGGTCCTTCGTAAGTTTTTAAGTCATTCCTCTTTTGAATGTTTGTCTCCTTCATTTTATATTAGATCCTGTGTTATTTTTGCAGTATGTATAATACTTGCTTAATTATCATCTGACTTTCCTTATTGTAACTCATTCTAATCTTCCTCATTCACACATCCTATCTTCCATCAAAACTCCTAACTACTAAGAATTTGAAAGGGCTTACCCCATCCCCTTAAACTAAAATTTCAAATTAAAATTATAATCGTTAATGAGCCACATACACCCAGGAAAGCCACTAGATATACTGGTGTGATTTCTAAAATGGCATTAACTTGTAAATACCACACAGAGGATGCATTCACGATTATTACAAGACAATTGGTGTGGGTATGAAAACTGCACTTGAATATAGTCAGATCTGCACATTATCGTAAGATTTTACATATTATAGCTCAATTTAATAACCAATTTTCAAATTGGTTTGTATTGTTAACAATTAATCTTACCCATACTGGTAAATGCCACTTAAAAGCACTGAGAAAAAAATATAATTACAAAATTAATGGAATAAGCTATAACTTCTATTCTTTTTCCCTTCTAAATTCACATTTAGGAGCATTTTCTACAGAAGGGAAAAAAAATCAAAGGAAATTTGGACAATAAGTAACAGAATAGAAAGGATTGCCATTTTGGCTACTATTCGTATGTATTCTAAATACAGGGTGGGGCAAAAGTAGGTTTACAGTTGTTCATATGGAAAATAATACGATAATTAATAAGAAAATACACAAGAATAAACTGTGTTTCGAGTACTCACAACTGTAAACCTACTTTGCCCACCCTGTTTTCAAGGCCATCCTGAATGGTCAATTTCTGAAAAAGATGTAAAACTTTCTGTCCTTCAAATCTTAATAAATAATCCCCTTTAAAATACCAAAAAGCATACACAATTTTCTACTTAAACTTTGGGCTGCAAGTTTGTTTCTCCCTGCAAGTTACATTTAAATTTCTAAGGTTTTCTTTATGAACTTAAAAAAATATTTTTAATTAAAAAACAGGTTCTAAACTAAGCTGCAATCCAGCAACTACATCCTCATGTTTAAATATTTAACTTTTACAAACTGTTAAAGAACTTGTGAATTTTTTACATGTTTCTTCTACGCAATCTCAAAAGCTACCACAAAGTATAGATCATACATGTACCTCCATCCCACACAAATCCAGCCATACACAGCACATACTGTACTGGCTTCTTCAGCTCACTTCCCATTTAACTTCACCTCTATTAACTCTCCTTTGCAATATCAAAGAAAGTTAAAGACTATAATAATGTATTACATCTGAAATTTGTTATCCAATTGAAAGAGTTTACCAGCTTTTAAAAAAGCATACGCAGCATTAAAAAAAAAAGTCTGGAGTTTGTTTTCTGCTACCTGAAAGAATGAGAAAGGGAAACTGAAATGTTGCAGCAAGGTCCTCCAGTGCTTCATGGAGAATACACTGTGGTCTGTCCAGAAAGAGTCCAGCCATGCAATATGAAAAATAGAGACATTTACTGAAGAAGATACAAGAAACATTGTGCATAGGACAATGATGCCTCAGTCCCCTTCAAAGTAAGCACCTTAGGACCTCACACTGTTCTCTCAATCGCCATCAGCTGCCCTGTACTATTTTCCTGAATCTCATCAACTATATGAAATCTCCTCCCTTTCAAAGGAGAATTTAGTTTTGGGAAAATCCAGAAGTCACAAGACACCAAATCTGGACTGTAGTGGGACTGAGTCACCTGGGTAATTTGATGCTTCCTCAAAAAATTCTGCAGGTGCTGCCCGGAGAGGCCCGCAACAGGTGTGCCTGGCGAAAACGCTGCCAGCGCACTTGGTGAAACCCGAGGCTGGCCAACCCGAACCCAGCGGGGCAAGACTGGTGGACCGGGCGGTCCCTCATTCTCATGCAGATAAACCGGGAGAAAAAGCTGGGAAGTGGAGCAGGCCGCGCAACCCACCATCATGGGGAAATAAAGCTTCAAACCACCGATTGAAAACACCTGTGGGGGTTGAGGCAGCAGTGGGCGGAACTCCTGGCCTCACAGGAGAGTTTGTTGGGCAGACCCACAGGGACTTGGAACTACGCAAGCCCACCCACCCACCCACCCCAGAGCCAGCAAAGAAGGGCCCAACTTGCGTGTGGGTAGTGGGGGAAGTGCGGAGAACAGAGCAAGCACCATTGTTCGCTCAGGCCCCACTCCCACAGGCAGCATCACAACACAGCAACGTAGGTTACCCCGCCCTGGTGAACACCTAACGCTCCGCCCCTTAAAGTAACAGGACCGCTGAGAAAAAAAATGGCCCAAATGAAAGCACGGATCAAAGCTCCAGAAAAAATTCAACTAAGTGATGAAGAGATAGCCAACCTATCAGATGCACAGTTCAAAATACTGCTAACTCAGGATGCTCACAAAATTGGAGAAAAGTTGGTCGCAATTAGTTGAACAAATGAAGGATACGCTAAAGGAAATGAGGGGAAATGTGCAGGGAACCAATAGGGATGAGAAGGAAACTGGGACTCAAGTCAATGGAGTGGACCGGAAGGAAGAAAACAACATTCAACCAGAAAGGAATGAAGAAACAAGAATTCAAAAAAAATGAGGAGAGGCTCCAGAACATCTTTAAACATCTCAACATCCGAGTCATAGGGGTGCCAGAAGGAGAAGAGGAAGACCAAGGGATTAAAAACTTATTTTAACAAATAATGAAGGAGAACTTCCGCAAGCTGGTGAAGGAAATGGACTTCCAAGAAGTCCAGGAAGCTCAGAGAGTCCCAAAGAAGTTGGACCCCAAGAGGAACACACCAAGGCACATCATAATTACATTACCCAAGATTAAAAATAAGGAGAGAATCTTAGAAGCAGCAAGAGAAAAGGAGACAATTACCTACAAAGGAATTCCCATAAGACTGTCAGCTGATTTCTCAAAAGAGACCTTGCAGGCAAGAAGGGGCTGGAAAGAAATATTCAAAGTCATGAAAGGCAAGAACCTACATCCAAGAATACTCTATCCAGCAAAACTTTCATTTAGAATGGAAGGGCAGATAAAGTGCTTCCCAGATAAGGTCAAGTTCAAGGAGTTAGTTCATCATCACCCAGTCTTTATTATATGAAATGTTAAAGGGATTTATATAAGGCATGGAGGGATATCAACAGGGGAGTGGGAGGGGGAGAGAGGAGGAAAAAGTACAGAGAGTAAGTAGCATAAGCGGTAGGTAGAAAACAGGGAAAGGTTAAGAATAGTATAGGAAATGTCGAAGCCAAAGAACTTATGTGTATGACCCATGGACAAAAACTAAAGGGCAGGGAATGGGAGGGTGTGGGGTGGAGGGGAATAAAGGGGAGGAAATGGCACAACTGTAATAGCATAATCAATAAAATATATTTTAAAAAAATTCTGCAGGAGACGTAATGCCTGAGCAAGTATGTTGTTGTGATGAAGCTGCCAATCACCTGTTGCCCACAGCTGTGGCCTTATGAATCATCAGAATAGTTTCCATGGAGGAATGTTCAAGCCTAATACAAAATTTGATGTAGATTCATTGCTCTACTCACTCAGTCATTTTGAATGCAAATGCTATGGCCACACAGTGCACATGCTCACTCAACAGTATCTGCCGCTGCTGCTGACTAGTACGGTGAGGTCCCCGTTGTTCACACATGCGCATTCTGGTTCACTCTCAGTTGGCTGCCAGGTTACACCAATGTCATGCAAACTGATTCTCATTATATTAACAATGGTTGGAATTTTTCCAGATGACCTCATATAGCATCTAGTGCGCATCAGGTTCAAGCACACAAACTCATTTACACAGAGAACATTAAAATCCTTGACTCCTCCCTACTACTTGGATGCCAGGAAAAAGTCACAGATTCTCGTCATGGATAGAGGCCCCCGCAGGCAAAGGGCTGTCCTCAGCATTTACTAGATGAAAGCTGAATGACGAAACCTCTTAAACTCAGGTCCCTGTTGGTCAACTTCTAGGAGTAATAGAAGCTATAATAATCAACAATAAAAAGATTGCTGCATTGAGAATTTATGTATCCTTAAGCTATAGAAGAATCCCCCTTTCTCTACTATATCAACTAAAAAATTCAAGCCAAGAGAACTACAGTATTCCATAAGCCATGTAATACATTCCAGCTTTACCTATACAAACGGGGATTGTATACAATGATTGCCTCTTAAGAATCCCAATTTAGTTCCCTCACGTCAAAAATGAAACTCCCACCTGTCATATAGGATAATCATATCTGCCTAGTCTTGTTGTACAGGTTGTGGTACAATTAAAATCAGAGATCTAAAAATTTCAAATACAAAAGAAAAAATATCAAGTGTCGTCATTACCAAGAGCAGGCTTCCATGAATATCACTTGCATTTCAAAATGTTCTGGGAAGCCATTATGAACTACAGACCATGGAATCAATAAACCATCCAAAAATTGAATTTATTTTTTCTTTAAAAAAATTTTTATTGAATTAATTGGGGTGACATTGGTTAGTAACATTATATAGGTTTCAGGTGTACAATTCTATAATACATCATCTGTATATTGTATTGTGTGTTCAAGACCCAAAGTCAAGTCTCCTTCCATCACCATTTTATTGCCCCTTTACCCTCTTATACCTCCCCCCACCACCCGTTTCCAATCAAACTTACTGTTTTTTACCAGAATGGACACAGGTAGAGTATAAACACAGAACCAAAATTGATCAGGCAACAACTGTTTGCCATATATTTTGCTAGATTCTTTAAATACATTATTTCATTTAATCATTGCAATCCTGTCAGAGTCATCAGTATTTTCACTTTAATAGGAGAGTAAACTTAAGGTCAGAAAAGTTACAGTGAGTAAAAGGCAATGGCAGAAACAAGACCCCAATGTGCTTGTCTCTCAAAATCCATAGAGTCTTTTTCACCAAGACCTGTTCTCAAGTAGTTTTCACTCTATTTCAGGGAGATAAATTAACCAAAATAGTAACTACAAGGAAAAGTGCTAAACTGTGTTAGACAAAAGCTGCTATAAAAATTCAGTTAAAATTTTAAATTTTTTGAAAAGTTCAGACATTGGCTTTAGTTTTATTGTAGAATTTGTTACTGTATATAATTAAATATGTATTTACCTCCTCTACCGGACTGTATTTCTCAGAGACAAGGGTCATATCTTAGCTTTTTAAAAATCTCCAGTATCTGGTCATAGTAGATGCTCACTAAATGTGTGCTTAAAGGTAAGAGATCAGTGAGAGCTACATATCAAAGAGAAGAAAGAATTTCTTGATTTATGGAATAGTGAGAAAACTGATAAAACAGCATTAGTTACTTTATTGATATTACTAGATTGGAAGGTATCTATGATGGACAAAGCTTTCACAATTCAATACCTTACTCGCCTGTAAAACAATGTAGTAAGGTAGGTAAGATCCAAAGAGGTTAAATAAATTACTAAAAGTTGATGGGTACCTAGCAAGTGGTAAAGATGAGATTCAAAAGTAGATATTCTGACGACCTAGGATAATGCCACATAAAAATGGCAACTAAAAAGTCAGACAATGGAGTGACCTCATTTATTAAGAAATGTGGAGCCAAAGGTGGTTTAAGGGCACTGGACTGACTACAGAAACTAAAGAAAAGGGCTGTTGTAATCATCAAAGCAATGACCATGGAGAAGACAAGTGTACATCAAAACAAGGACCAACAGAACTTAATGAGTGACTGTAAGGAAAGGAGGAGTCAGAAAGAACTCCCAAGGTTTCAAACTTGAATGACTAGAGGAACAGTGGAAGCACTAACTTATCTCCTTTCCTACCTGAACAACTCAGTTCAACAACCATTAAATGAATATAGACTAAGTAAGCATCAAGTTGAATGGCAGAAGTAGCCATTTTGGTGGTGTGAGAAAAGTGTCCTTGAAGGGGGAAAGGCCTGACGTAGTTTCAGAATCCAGGTAAGATAAAGGGAAAAAATCTACAATGTGAGGGGGGCCTGGTATGGGGTGCCACAGCTCTAGCAGAGTACGGAAGGCCTCCACCTAGGGGACTAGAGTGGTAGTGAGCAGGACGATGGAGGGTGTCCGTGTGATGGGGCAGAGCAGTGCAGGAAGTCAGAGTACTGAGGATTCCCCAAGTGGACAGAAGACATTCATTCAGGCTGGAGGGAGAGTGGCCCAGCGCTGAATTTCAGACCCAGTGGATGAGCAGAATGCAGGGGCAGTGGCTCAGCACAGAGTTTCAGACCCAACTGGGAGAGGAGGGTAGAAGGGGTAGCCCAGCACAAGTAGTCAGAAATCAAAAGGAAAGAAAGCATCCATGCAGAGTATGAGGTGGGAAATGAAAAGAAAACTGTGTCAGTAACAGGAGATGAGTTCTACAGGAGAATTAAATAAAGGAGTAGATCAAACACTGAGGGTAATGAGAGCAAGTTTTCTCATAATCAGAGAAAAGAGTTACAGATACAGAAAGGAAGAAAACTAGAATGCATACTATGCTGCTGAACTAAAACTGAAGATATTGTGAAATCAAAGCTTACTGTATATATATATATATGTATACATACATAGAGAGAGAGAAATCTCTAGGTAAGTGATGTAAACACATGTATACAAACACCTCTGTCAACAAGATGACCTGTAAAAGTAACACCCTAGTAGTAGCGAGTACATTTAACAATTCAAAATCACTCTCCAGGCACTGGCTGGTGTGGCTCAGTTGGTTAGAGCATCGTCCCATAAACTGAAAAGTCGTGGGTTCAATTTCCAGTCAGGGCACAATGCCTCCGTTGCAGGTTTGGTCCCCGGTTGGGGCATATGAAAAGCAACCAACTAATGTTTCTCTCACATCCTTGTTTCTCTCTCTCTCCCTCCATCTGTTACCCTCTCTCTAAAATTACTAAGCATGTCCTTGGGTGAAGACATTTTTTTTTAAAAAAATCACTCTTGACTAACAGTACCAGAGCAATGGCTGGTTCCAGGGCTCGTGTAGGGAAAACTTAAGATAAGCTTAGAATACCTCCTTGGGGTACTCAAAGAATAATGGAGAGACACGGCAAGATGACACTATGGCAACGTGACAGGCTCTCACAGGCTAAATCAAAACAAGTAATGATAATAACAGATTATAATAGTGGCAGGCAAACTCTAACATGCCCCTCCAATGAACACCATCTCCTGGTATTCATAACCCTTGTATAATTGCGCCCCCTTGCTTCTAGGTTACATTAAATTGTAACTTCCATCTTGCTAACAGGTTCTACTACCTTCTTGTCTTGCATGATTTTATAAAGCAAGCAATCATATGGGAAATCCATGTGGCAAGGAACTGAGGGTGGCCTCTAGCCAATAGCTCTCTAGGAACTGAGGCTCTCAGTCCAATAGCCCTTGTGGAAGAGGTATTCTGCTAAATACAATGTAAACTTGGAAGTGGATCTTCCCCCAATCAAACCTTCAAATGAGACCCCAGCCCTGTGACAGATCTTGAAGAAGGGGACCCAGGTTAGCCATGGCCAGACTCTAGAGCCAAAGAAACTGTGAGATAATGAATGAGTACTGTATATTATTATAAGCCACTAAATTTGTGGTATTTTGGTATGCAGCAAAAGATAATACAATAAACCACTAGTAAAATAAAAATCCATCACTCTATCAATGATATAAACTGTAAGTTTGAAGAGTCTCAAAATATCTCTCCACACTTATTACAAAGAAGAAAACAGTAACTTTACAATGTAAAAACTTAGGTGACATCTTAATCAAGTGATCAATATCAATATCGCCAATAACAAACACATTAAAATCACATGCGATGTGATAGGATGCAGTCAGAAGAATACAGCATCACCTCTGTGAAACTTTTGCCAAAGATACAAAACCTGTACCTAATCATAAGAAAACATCAAAAAAAAAACCCACACTGAAAAACGAACTACAAAATAATCAGCCTGTAATCCTCAAAAAAAGTCAATGTCGCCCCTGCTGGTGTAGCTCAGTGGATTGAGCGCAGGCTGTGAACCAAAGGGTCCCGGTTCGATTCCCAGTCAGGGCACAGGCCTGGGTTGCGAGCCAGGTCCCCAGTGAGGGCCATGTGAGAGGCAACCATACATTGCTGTTTCTCTCCCTCCCTCCCCCTCTCTCTAAAAATAAATAAATAAAATCTTTAAAAAAAAAAAAGTCAAAGTCATGAAGGTCCAGGAAAGACTGAAGAACTATCCCAGGCTGAAGGAGACTAAAGACGGACGTAACAACTAACAGCAACATGTGCTTCTGGACTAGGCCCTATTGTTATAAAGGACCTTTACTGGGACTGCTAGAAAAACTTGAATGGGGTCTACGGGTTAGTTGGCAGTCATGTATCAATATTAATTTTCTTATTTTGATGGCTGTTGCTGGGTCGTATAGGAGAATGTTCTTGTTTCTAAGAAATACACATTGAAAACTTCAAGGGTGATGACACACCATGTAGTGCGCCATGGAAACAATGTTATCTGCCTTTTACTTGCAACTTTTCTGTAAGCTTGAGAATATTCAAAAATAATGTAAAAATTAATGAAAATATATATTGGGATTTTGCTTTTAACTATAATGTCATTGTTATCTGACTAAATTTCATACAGAAAAAGAAAACTATAAAAAGTTAATAAAATATAGAAAACTATTTGAAAGCATCAGAGAACTACTAATACAGCTAAAACTTTTGGGGCCAAAATTCTGGGCAGGGGCTAAATGTACTGTGGTAAATCTGAAATTCTACACATAGCTTCCCCCCTGAAGCATTTGCTGACTCTTTAATTTTGCATGTTTAGAGTCAGATGTTGAACAATCAAGTTTAAAGCATATTTCAGCAATTTCATGCTGCAAAAGAGCCAAAAATTAGAGTATAGAGCCCATCAAAAACAAGGTACCCTGATTTTTTAAAAAGAGTTTACTTATTTCCAGAGAGATGGGAAGAGACTGAAAAAGAGAGAGAGAAACATCAGTGTGTGGTTGCCTCTCGTGCACCCCCTACTGGGGACCCAGCCCACAACCCAGGCATGTGCCCTGACTGGGAATTGAACCAGTGACCCTTTCATTTGCAGGCCGGCACTCAATTCACTGAGCCACACCAGCCAGGACAGGTACCCTGACTTTCTTAAAAAAAAGGAGGGACAGCTTTCAGTTGATACCATGGAAGAACACCAGAAATAGAGTAGCCTCAATCGAATAAAAGAGATGTGCCCACAAAAAGAATATTAAGTCCTCTCTGAAGGGGGTTATCTTCCAGAGTCTCTACCACTTTCACTAAAAACAGTCTTAGCATACAATAAAAAGTTATCAATAATTCAAGGAAAAGGGATCAAATGCCCCTAAAACAGAAAAGAAAAACAATAAAAACAGACCCCCAAATAGTCAATAGGTGGAAATAATCCAAGTGTCTATCAATGGATAAATAAAATGTGAGATATGTGTGTGTGTGTGTACATAATGAATATTACTCAACCTTAAAAAGGGAAGAAATTCTGATATATGCTACAATATAGATGAACCCTGAGGACATTAGGCTAAATTAAGTGTCAGTATCAAAAAGACAAATGCTGTATGATCCCACTTACATTAGGTACCAAGAGTAATCAAATTCAGAAAGAATGGTGGTTGCCAGTGGCTGGGAGGTGGGGTAGTAGGGACAAGAAGAATGGGGAGTATAATGGGTAGAGTTTCAGTTTTGCAAGATGAAAAGTTCTGGAGATTGGTTACACTACAATGTGAATGTAAAGCTACTGAAATGTACAAATGATTAAGATGGCCCTAGCTGGTGTGTCTCAGTTGGTTAGTGTCATCCTGTGTAGAATGAAGGCTTGCGGGTTCAACTTCTAGTCAGGGCACATACCCAGGTTACAGGTCCAATCCTCAGTCAGGGCTCGTATGAAAAGGAAACTGATTGATTTTCTATCTCACATTAATATTTCCTTTTCTTTCTGTCTTGCTCTCTCTCTCCCCACCCCCTTTCCTCTCTCTAAAAGCAATGAAAAAATGTCCTCAGTTGAGGATAAATATATATATATGTTTATCCTCATATATATATGAAAATACGTATTAAAAGAATGATTGTATCTTGATTAATAATGATAGATAATAAAAGAATGATTATATGATTATATGTATATCTGCATATATATGAAGATACAAATAAAAAGAATGATTATATATATAAAAGAATATATGTATATAAAAAACTACCGGCTGAAATAAATTCAACATGCTTTTTAAAAAGACAATAAAATACAAAGCCCTGGCTTGTGTAGCTCAGTGGATTGAGCACCAGCTGCGAACCAAAGTGTCATCAGTTCGATTCCCAGTCCGAGCACATGCCTGGGTTGCGCTCAAGCCTGTAGGTGCCCAGTAGGGGGTGTATGAAAGGCAACCACACATTGATATTTCTCTCCCTCTCTTCCTCCCTCCCTTCCCCTCTCTCTATAAATAAATAAAATCTTAAAAAATAAAATAGATTTTAAAATAAAAAAACACAAACATTGAATAATGTAACATTCACAATGTCTAAATCTAAAATTACTAGATAAGAAACAGTAAAATGTGACCCATAATCAGGAGGAATATCAGTTAGTAGAAGCCATCCAGAAATGACAGAGATGATGAAATCAGCAGATCAAAACATTAAAATAGCTATTAGAACAGGAACATAGTGTTGAGAACTGTAGGATATGAAAAAAAATAAATAAATGAAATAAAACTTCCAGAAAAAAAATACAGTCTGAAATAATAATTTTCTGGGGTGGGATTAATAGCCAAGTAAACACCATAGAAAAAAAGATCAGTGAACTTAAAGACTAACAATATGTGAAACAAAGCATTAAGAGAAAAAAACTGGAAATAAACTGAGCAATGCCTCAATGACCTACAGGAAATGATCAAGTGGTCCAACATATGTATAACTGGTATTCTATTAAAAAAAATCAGGGGGTAAGGGTTGGGAGGAAGCATAAAATATATTTAGAAAGTATGCTTTCAAACACATTTGGAAAATGATAATACAATCTATACAAAAATATGAAAAGTACCAGAAATATAAATATGCAGGTAAATATTTTTAAAATCATTCTCACCTTAAAATTTATTCTTAAAAATAATCAACAATTTAAGCAAAAATAACAATGATTTATGTTATTCATAATGTATTTGGAAACAAAACACATTAAAATAACAACAAAGAGGTACAAGGAGAAAATGGAAATATATTTTATGTGAAGTAAAATATTATTTCAAGGATTGTGGTAAGTGCAAGATATATATTGTTTTGCAAATCATATATCTGATAAGGATCTCATATCCAGAATATATATATAAAGAACTTTTACAACTCAACAACAAAATAATCCAATTAACATATGGGCAAAGGACTAGAATAGACATGTCTCCAAAGAAGACATAGAAATGGACCACAGGCACATTAAAAGGGTGCTCAACCTCATTAGTCATTAGGGAAATGAAAATCAAAACCACAAAGAGGTGCCTTTCACACCCATTAGCATAGCAATTAAAAAAAAACACAAAAAACAGTCATCCAGATATTTCAGGATAGAAGCATGCCAGGAGATCCAAATAGACTGGAAGGAACTTTATCATCAAAGTCTTACCCAGTCTCAAAAGCATTTGAAGCTATAATTTAAAAAAGCATAACAAAAACACAAAATAAGTTGTAGTGAGGATGTAGAGAAAACAAATTGCAGTGAGGATATGGAGAAAAGGTTCAGCAACTTTAGGTAACAGCTTGGTTCTCCTTCAAAAGCACAGAATTACCATGTGACCACTTCTAGCAATTCCACTCCCAGGGATATTCCCAAAAGAACTAAAAATAGGTAATCAAACAAATATATGTACACATGTTCACAGCAACCTTATTCACAATAACTAAAAAGTAGAAACAGCCTAAATGTTCACCAACAAATGAATAAATTGTGGTTATAAATATATATAATAGAATATTTTTAGCCATACATACTAATGAAGTACTGACAAAAGCAACATGGATGAACCCCAAAAACATGCTATGTGAAAGAAGCCAGATACAAAAGGTCACTTACTGTATTGTTCTATTTATATATAAAATATCAAGAATAGTGAATGAAAATTGGTGACTTCCAGGGCCTGGAAGGAGAGGGGAATGGAGAGAAATTGTTTAATGAATAATAACTTTTATTTGGAGTAATAGAAATGCTTTAGAATTAGATAAAGGTGGTGATTACACAACACTGTGACTATACTAAATCATTCACTTTATTTTCTTTAAGATTTTATTTATTTATTTTTAGAGAGAGGGGAAGGGAGGGAGAAAGAGAGGGAGAGAAACAGCAATGTGTAGTTGCCTCTCACATACCCCAACTGGGGACCTGGCCCGCAACCCAGGAATGTGCCCTGACTGGAGATAGCCAACCTACCAGATGCAGAGTTCAAAACACGTGATAAGGCCCTGGCTGGTGTAGCTCAGTGGATTGAGCGTGGGCTGGGAACCAAGAGGTCCCGGTTCGATTCACAGTCAGGGCACGGCCACAAAAATAAAGGAAGAAGTGACTGAGCACGGCCACAAAAATAAAGGAAGAAGTGAAGGTTATACAAAGTGAAATAAAAATATACAAGGAACCAACAGTGAAGGGAAGGAAGCCGGGATTCAAATCAATGATTTTGAACAAAAGGAAGAAATAAACATTCACTTGGAACAGAAAGAAGAAACAAGTTTTCAAAAAAAAAATGAGGAGAGGGCCCTGGCTGGTGTAGCTCAGTGGACTGAGTGCAGGCTTTGAACCAAAGGGTCGCCGGTTCGATTCCCAGTCAGGGCACATGCCTGGGTTGCAGGCCAGGTCCCCAGTGAGGGCCACATGAGAGGCAACCACACACTGATGTTTCTCTCCCTCTCTTTCTCCCTCCCTTACCTTCTATCTAAAAATGAATAAATAAAATCTTTAAAAAAAAATGAGAGGCTTAGGAACCTCTGGGACTTTAAATGCACTGACATCCAAATCATAGGGGTACCAGGAGAGAACGAGCAAGAAATTGAAAACTTATTTGAAAAAATAATGAAAAAACTTCACCAATTTGGCAAAGGAAATAGACATACAAGTCCAGGAAGCCAGAGAGTCCTAAACAAGTCGGACCCAAAGAGGACCACACCAAGAACATCATAATTAAAATGCCAAAGGTTAAAGATAAAGAGAGAATCTTAAAAGCAGCAAGAGAAAAGGAGACAATTACCTACAAAGGAGTGCCCATAAGACTGTCAGCTGATTTCTCAAAAGAAATCTTGCAGGCAAGAAGGGGCTGGAAAGAAGTATTCAAAGTGATGAAAGGACCTACATCCAAGATTATTTTATGCAGCACAGCTATCATTTAGAATGGAAGGGCAGATAAAGTGCTTCCCAGATAAGGTCAAGTTAAAGGAGTTCATCACCAAGCCCTTATTATATGAAATGTTAAAGGGACTTACTTATCTAGGAAAAAGAAGATCACAACTATGAACAGTAAAATGGCAACTCACAGCTATCAACAACTGAACCTAAAAAAACAAAAAACAAAACAAAAACAAGAATAGGAACAGAATCACAGAAATGGAGATCACATGGAGTGTCATCAGTGGGGAGAGAGAGGGAGAATTGGGGGGAAAAGGTCTAAGGACTAAGAAGCGTAAATGGTAGGTACAAAACAGACAGGGGGAGGTTAAGAATAGTATAGTAAATGGAGAAGCCAAAGAACTTATATGAATGACTCATGGACATGAACTAAAGGGAGAACTGCTGGAGGCAAAGGGGGAAAAAATGGGACAACTTAACAGCACAACTAATAAAATACACTTAATTTTTTTAAAGTAAAAACTTGAGCCCGGCTGGTGTAGCTCAGTGGATTGAGAGCGGACTGGGAACCAGGGGGTCCCGGTTCGATTCCCAGTCGGGGCACATGCCTGGGTTGCAGGCCAGGTCCCCGGTGGGGGCCATGTTAGAGGCAACCATACATTGCTCTTTCTCCCTCTCTTCTCCTCTCTCTAAAAGTAAATAAATAAAATCTTAAAAAAAAAATAAATAAAGTAAAAACTTGAAAAGATGTCATAAAAGGTTATCATAAGAAAACTGAAATGGCTACATTAACATCAAAGTACATCTCTGAACAAGGAATATTAATGGGGATAAACAGGGCCTTTTCATAATAATAAAGAGGTCAATTCATCAAGAACTAACAATCTCAGAAGTGTATGTATTAATAAAATTTCAAATATAACAAGCAAAATACACAGAACTAAAGGGGGAACAAATCTGCAATTCCAGTTTGAGGTTTAACATCCCTCCCTCAGCTACTCCAAAGAATAAACCAAAAATAACTGCACAGCACAATTAAGAACTTGACCTAATGACTTATCTAGAACACTGTATCCAACAACTGCAGTTGTTTTCAAGCACACTTGCTATGCTTACCAAAATAGAGCTTAAGATGGGCCAGGAAGGAAGTAATCAACAAATTTCAAAGGACTGAACTTGTAGAGAATGTTGTTAACGAGCTGAAAATCAGTATCAAAGCGTGGTACCCAGGAGGGCTTCTGGTTCCAGTTAAGAAGGAGTAAGCATACTCCCTTCTCTATCTTCCACTGAATGCAACTACAAAAAATGGACAGACTGCAAAGCGTAGCTCTTTGAGTCCTCTGAAGAGTTAACAGCAGTGGGCAGACTGGGGACAAAGACTTCACACAACACTGAATCAACAACGAATTTAGCGTATTTTTAAAAATCTTTCAGTGTCCCAGCGGCCTGGACTGCAGCGTGAAACTCAAGTGTAGATTATCAGTGTAGGGAAAGAGAGATCCAGGAGAAGCCCTCTAGTTCTAGCCCAAGGAATGGAGGAGTATCGTAATACTCACAGAATGATGAAAATCTTCCATTTTTATTTCTTTAAAGTTCTCTTTATTCTCTCAAAGAATCCCATGAAGAAAGCACAGTAGAAGTAGGGGGGCCCACAGGAGACAAAAAACTCTGAAGGAAACTCTCTTTGATCAGAGGAGTTACGACCCTAAAAGGCTGAGGCAATACTACACTGCTTTTATTTTTTCTGTTATTTTGTTTTTCTTTTTTTTTTTAATCTATCACACTTTTTTTTCCCTTTCCATCTTCCTATCACTTACCCCCCAGATGCAGTAAGCATTCATGTAGAGCAGTTTAAATAAAGCTCCAGCTGTCTGGCTGGAATAATGAAAAAGGGAGTGCCGGGGAACTCGATAGCACTGGGGAGATCGCGGAGAGGGCAGAGCTCAGGAAAGCAAGCACATAAAACGGTTTATGAACTATGCTCACCCACAAGCTTCACATGTGTGGATATAACCCAAAAGAGCAAGGCACAGACTTTGAGAAATGAACTACAAGACAGACTACCATCTAGATCTCAGACTGGCCACTCAGTGACACACACATGGAATGGATTTCCATAGCATTGCAAAGGCTTTAAAAATAGAGTAAACCAGCGGCCCTGGACCTTTTCGGCAGGACAGGTTTGGGGAGGGGCGGGCAGGTGGAGTTTTCTCACTTGCCACCTGTAGGTGGGTGTGCGGGAGACAGAAGGCTATTTGAACTTGTAAGTTGAACTCAACTGGGTTAAGAGCCTGATAAAACAAAAACTGCTACATTTTCAGTATCATTTAAACAAAACTCAGTCCAATAATATTAAAAATGCCCAGGATATAACCTTATTTAGCATACAAATAAGAGGGGGATCTCAACTCACACCAACTGACACAGACATTGGAATTACCTTTAGAGACAAAGACTTTAAAGTAACTAGTATAAAAATGTTCCAATAACTAAGGACACTCTTTAAAAAGATGGAATTATAGAAAATCTCAGCAAATAACAACAGATATAAAGAAAAAAAACAAATGGAAATATAAGAACTGAAAGTTACTGTAATTTAAAAACTCATTAGCTGGACTCAAAAGCAGAATGGAGATGACAGAGCAATATTCCTTAAGAATAGAAGGTCGCCTTGGCTGGTGTGGCTCAGTGGATTGAGTGCCAGCCTGTGAACCCAAAGGCTGCCAGTTGATTCCCAGTCAAGGCACAGGCCTGGGTTGTGGGCCAGGTCCCCAGGTTGGGGGCAAGCAAGAGGCAACTGATCAATATTTCTCTCCCTATCTTTCTCCCTCCCTTCCCCTCTCTCTAAAAAATAAATAAAGTTTTTCTTTAAAAAAGAAAAAGAATATATGGGCAAAATCCCTAAACAAAATACGAGCAAATGGAATCCAGTAACATAAAAAGGATTACACACCACGACCAAGTAGAACTGATCCCAGGAATGGAAGGTAGACGCCCTGAGCTCTCAAGGTGTTCCAGTGCCCAGGCCCCTGTCTCTGTGGTGCCTGAGTGCACATCATCCCTTCAGTTCAATGGGCTATCTCTGAACCCTTAAAATAGTTGCCCTCTCTTGCTGAAGGGGAGAATGAGGCAATCTATTACTTGAAATCAACGGTATTTGATGAAGACTGAGATATAAGTCTAAAATGAGTATTATCCCCAGAGTAGACACCATGGAGAGCTACACTTACTCCAACAATGCCATCAATACTCTAAAAAAATATTTTTAATTTAAGCCTTCAAAAAAAAAGAAAGAAAAGAAACAGAATTAACTTTATGAGAACTAAATGAGCCCTTGCCTTTAAAGAGATTATAATCTAGTAGAAAATTAGACTTAAAGGTTTAGCCACCACATGTTAACATTTATAATCATTGGAAAACACCAGATAAACCAGAATTAAAGTGTGACATATCACTAGTTTGGTATCATTATTGTTAAACTACATAAACACACTAGTCTTATCATCTCTAGATGCAGAAGAGTTCAAGAAATCCCTGGTGAAACGAACTGTTGAATTCCAAGGCCACTGAGAGGAGGTACGGCACTAACCTAGGAGCTAAGACACCAAGTCCTCACGCAGACTTGTCCTCAAACCAATCGTAAGATCCTGAGCAGTAACTATTCTATACAACCCTGCCTCTTCACTAGTAAAATCGAGTAGATTAAAATATTTCTAACAGTCCCTTGCAGCAACAGAATTCCATAATTTTGTGATTTACATTCATCTATAATACTTCTAGTATGGATTTTTCTATAGAATTATTAGGTTCACCACAAAACATGGACTAAAGCAATGGAAATCTCTTTAAACAATAAGGTGAAGGGGGAGAGGAAGAAGCAGCTCCTGATGCTTATTTAAAATAATTAAAATTCAAATTTGGCTGCTTTCTAAAATAAATTTATTTGTTATTATTTATTAAGTATGCAATTAGTCAAATATAACACTCTGATAAACTAGAATTTTGAACAAACAAATGCTTTAAAATTCTAATAACTATGCATAAGCAGTAAATTATTCTTACTTGAATTTCTACTGCTGTGTAGCACAGGGTTACTAAGTACATAATTACATAAGAGAGCCACCCAGCTTCCAAAGGAGCCATTCCAGTGAATTGTGTAAATAATATGCTTTAAAAAAACATAACCTCCTAACATATGAATTTAGATTTACCAGATATGCAGTAGCTACGTACCTGTGAGACTAGAACAGTCTTAAAAAGGCCTTCCTAATTATGAATTTACCAGAGAGACTAGAATGACCCAAAGCAAATTAATACATACTTTTTTTCATAACTTTCTATAAAAACATTTTCACTATTCTGCTTCAGTAGAGAAAACAAAAGATCTTAAAAGTCACTGGCTTGAGATAAAAACTCCAGAGTAGAAGACAATGAACAATTTTTCTAAAATTGCTATTCTGGTTTTCTAATTACCATATACTTGTGTTTTTTTTTTTCTCATTGGTGTCAATATAATAAGTTCTAAATATCTGGTTTATGGCTGATTTTACTGTAACATTGTTGACTTTGAAAATATAAGAAGAATTTTCTTCTTTAAAAAAAAATCATAAAATATTCAACATTAGAAGGCAGCAGGGCATAATAATAATACATAGGTGCCACATGTTTTCTGTTCCCAAAAAGTAATTTTTAATACCCATCTACAGGAAATGAACCAACTTAGTAAACAAATTTATGCATATAGCCAGGTGGTATCTTTATTCTCCTCATAACAGAACAGAAAGTAAGGATGTTCACTTACATTTTCTTTGCTCCATTATTAAAAATCACCTTATGCTAAGTAAAGAGAATTCCTGTATTTTTGAAGTTCTCATTGACTTGGTAAAGACTAAAACTGCAATTATCTTACATTAGGTTTTACAAGTTCAATTTCCTATACCTGTACTTAAAGACCTTTTAAATCATGTCACAAAGAAATTATTCGGCAATACTGGAATTTCACTTTATTAAAATCAAGTCAAATCCCATTGCCATAAGCTCTAAAGAACTGTCTAAATTCTTTTATTGTCTTAGAATTTATTGCATTAAATATTATTTGAAATAACTACGTCACCAGCTGAGGCCTGGGAGTTATGGAGTTACAAAACAATTTTCGATGCAGGTTTGGCCTACACACAAATTTGAAATAATCATAGTGTTCATTGGCAGGATTGGACATTATGTATTTTAATTTTTAAAAATTTAATCTTTATTGTATTTTTTCCCATTACCATTTAGTCCCCTAACACCCCCCTGTCCCCAGCAATCACCATACTGTTGTCCATGTCCATGAGTCCTTTTTCTTTTTTGGTCAACCCCTCCACCCCCTAACCTCCCCCCAACCCCTCTGCCCCCCACCCCGCCCCCACAGCTGTCATCCCGCTCTCCATCTATGAGTCTGTCCCCATTTTCCTTCAGTTTGTTCATTAGATTCATATGGTATTTGTCTTTCACTGACTGGCTTATTTCACTTAGCATAATGTTCTCCAGGTCCATCCACATTGTTGCAAAGGATAAAAATTTTCTTCTTTTTTATGATCGAGTACTATTCCATTGTATAAATGCCCCACAGTTGTTTTATCTACTCATCTAATGATGGACACTTGGGCTGCTTCCATATCCTGGTGATTGTAATTAACACTGCAATGAACATGGGGAGCTTATGTTCTTTCAAATTAGTGTTTTGAGTTCCTTCAAATATATTTCCAGAAGTGGAATAGCTGGGTTGAAAGGCAGATCCATTTTTAATTTTTTCAGATATCTCCATATTGCTTTCCACAGTGGCTGCACCAATCTACATTTCCACCAACAGTGCTAAAGGGTTCCCCTTTCTCCACATCCTCACCAGTACTTGTTGTTTGTTGATTTATTGATAACAGCCATTCTGACAGGTGTGAGGTAATATCCCTGCTGGTTTTAATTTGCATTTCTCTGATGATTAGTGACGTTGAGCATCTTTTCATATGTCTATTGGTCATCTGTATGTCCTCTTTGGAGAAGTGCCTATTCAGGTCTTATGCCTATTTTTTAATTTGGGCTACTTGTTTGTTTTGGTGTTAAGTTTTATAAGTTCTTTATGAATTTTGGAGATTAACCCCTTATCAGATGTGTCAGTGAATATGTTCTCCCATTCTGTGGATCATCCTTTTATTTTGTTGATGATCTCCTTTGCTGTTCAAAAACTTTTTCGTTTGATGTAGTCCTATTTATTTTTTCTTTTGTTTCCCTTGCCTGGGGAGATACACCCGATAAAATGTTATTACAAGCAATGTCTGAGACTTTGCTGCCTATGTTTTCTTCTATGATTTTTATGGTTATGGGTCTAACATTTAAGTCTTTGATCCCTTTTGAATTTATTCTTTTTTTTTTTTAAAGATTTTATTTTTATTTTTAGAGAGAGGGGAAGGGAGGGAGACAGAGAGGGACAGAAACAGCAATGTGTGGTTGCCTCTCACATGGCCCTCACTAGGGACCTGGCCTGCAACCCAGGCATGTGCCCTGACTGGGAATCGAACCAGGACCATTTGGTTCCCAGCCCGCGCTCAATCCACTGAGCTTCACCAGCCAGGGCTTAGAATTTATTCTTGTATGTGGAGTAAGAAGGTAGTCTACTTTCATTTTTCTGCACATATCTGTCCAATTTTCCCAACACCATTTATTGAATAAACTATCTTTAGCCCATTGTATGTGCTTGCTCATTATGATGAAAAACATTTGCCACACTTTTTCCCCCCCAAGTATGAATTTGTGCATTTGTTCATAGCAGTTAGTATGACTCAACAGAAGCCAGTGTTGTGTTAAGAATCCACATACTAAGTCTGGCAGGCTGGCTGGTGATCAGAGTACTTGTCCCTCACTTCACAGGCAAAAAGAGCAAAAGAAGCCACAGAGTAAAATCCTTTGAGCAGGGGAGCAGCGGTGAAGGAGGCAAATCCCCACCTTAGGCCTCTGGGTCATCGTCCTCTCTACAGATGTGTTTGCTCTAACAGTGAGTTCAAATGGGAGAGCTATGTGGAGCTTTCTTAGCTGAGAGGGAAAGTCTGCTCATGAAAGGATCCCCTGATATCAGACAGTATTTCAAGGAGTGCAAACCAAGTATCCCAGCCCTCTTGGGTACTCCTTAATTTAACTTTTGTGTAGGAGTAGAGAAAAGAAAATTACTTGCTCATTAGAAAGAGAATAAATGCCTACATAAATAAATGGAACCATATTACATCTGACTTCTGGGTACCACAGACCAGCAGAGAAGAAATTCATTTTCAGCAGTGTGTTTACTTCACTATTTGCAAATGGCTGGCTGATTGGCAGCTACAATATATGAAATAAATAACCATTTCAAAGATCAAGTGTCATGTTCCCTGGTAAGTAACAAAAATGAACATTATCTACCCTCCCTATCCAGTTTATAGAATGTGGCAGGAGAATAGGTTTATGGGCTATTTGATTGCTTGATATATCGTGAGGTTATTTTCTGTGATGGTATGGTTATTATATAGGTAAGAAATTCTCCTTTCTCTCAGGACATCAGTATTAAGACATACATATTCACAAGAAGGGTCTAAAATGAATATTTCTGAAGCAAGTGAAATGTGACAAGAAACTGTGAAATGGGGAGTGATGAGTATACCTAATAATTTTTTTCTTCTAGGAAAATGAAGTACCTGATCTTACAATCCAATTTATAACATACCAAGATGCAAACGAGGAAACGCATACAACCTGATACTTCCCACTTTTAGATACCAGTCTAAAAACCAGTGCATCAGATTTTAATATTAAACATTTTTACAGATTTATAAACTAACATTAAAAATTGTTCCAAGATAAGTTAGGAGAAAGGAGATTTAAATCCATGCATTGTTATATCCTATTGGTGCACAACAGGGCATTGGCACTTGTGATCAGCTTTCATTTTCAAACTCCTTTACAAGACGGTAGCTAACTTACTGATGAAATTTCTGAAGTGTTTGCTGGGAATTTGAACATTTAGGAACTCAAGGATGTCTGCTCTAAGTCACGAGTCTGATACAACCTACTACTACTAAGTAACATCAGAAAGGGATGCATATTTTACAACTTCTTCAAAATAAACAAACTAAAAACTTTAGTTCTCCCTTCTCTTCCCCCATATTTTCCTGCTTTTTAAAAAGAGCTTTCTTCCCTATGCCTATTTGAAAGACAGTTTTTGGTTAGTCAGGCAAAACTGGGCAATGTTTAAAGTGAGAAGCCTGTTTATGAAAATCAACTTATATTTAAATCAACATTAATATTTGGATTTTGACTTAAAATATTCAACGACTACTTTAAAACACTGTCCTTATGGTCAGTCAGTATTATCTCTCAACCCTGACTTATAACTACACCACAGCTTTCAACTACAACATGAGAACATTAACTATAAAAACCTCTATCTACTAAAGGACAAAAGGGTAATGGCATTAGTGTACTCATGCTCTGGTGGTGATCAACTATTTGCAATAAATGTGGAAGAAAATATGGGAATTTCAACACCACAGTTTTTAGAAAAACTCTTCAGTTTTATGGATATTTATTGCATGTGTCCAGTCTTGCAGAACTCCATCTTCCACCACCTCATTTGTAATATAAACTGCTCTTAAACCACTTGAATACAATGTTAGAGATACTTCTTTTACACAGTATCTACCAAGCAGCAGATCAATACTCTAATACAGAGATGCTGATTCCATTACCGCAAAAACCTGTGCGAGCGGCCAGATGCTGAACAAAGAGCACGGCTCTCATCAGGTTTATTTCTAACATGTCTCCACTCCACTGGGACGAAATATTTTGCTATGGTGGGCAAGCAGAAGTTGGGCGGAGGGGAATAATGGCATTTAAAATAACTAAGAAGCTTTGATGACAGAGAAAGTTTGAAAGATATGGCCAAAATAAATTTCTTCACACCTACTGGATACTTATCATTTATCATCAAACCCATCTGTTCATCTGCAATCATAATGCTGCACTTGATGGTTTCACAAACTGCCATGACATTCGGTGTCTATGCTGCAATTCAACACTTAAGGCTAAAATGATACAGAAAGAGATTATGGAAAAGAATGAAAATAAAGCACTAAGAAACAGGGAGAAAGGAAAGAGGAGAAAAAGAAAAGTCTACTGTTCTTTTAAAGACATTTTCAGTGACAAAATTTTTTAACTTCAATTTCTTTCTAAATTTGTTGCCAAAAAATCTTTATTCACAAGATTTTCATATAGTTATTATTCAATACATTTTCCTTTCCTTCATACCATCATTATATTCTGAGGGAATAAAACTGAGTTGAAATATAATTAGAAAGTACAGAGATCTGTCTGCATATATGCAGTGGTACTAGCAACTTGTGGTGCCGGAGGGATTTAACTTTTGTCTAAAACCAATTCTTTCTGTCTTTTCTTACACTATTTACTTTCAATGGACTAAAGCTGCAATACATCCTCTCTAGACCAGCTTTAATCATTTTCACAACTATGGTTGCTATAACAACAGGATGCAGTTTATCTGTGTTTTCATTTCCCCCATTTGAGTTGCCATAACAACACAATCATTCTGCCTTTCTCCAATACGTAACAACTTTATTTTAGGATTGTATTCTTGAAGACACTGGATTTCCCCAGGAGTAAATAATAGAATTTATATAAGAATTTATTTAAATAAAGATACCCAATTTAAAAATATTTTGAGGGAAGAGTTACTTTGATAGGGACTCTCATCATACAAAAACAAACAACACTACCATAAAAAACTAGTATCTGCTAAAATCTAAAGACTGTCTACCATAGTACTAATTTTTATACAGATTTCCCCAAGCAAAAGATAGCAATAACCATCATGATTATGAGCTATGGGAAAAGTGTCCACTAATACCTGTCCAAAGTAGAACCATCAAGAATGAAGACAGTTCTATCCTACATTGTTAGAAATATCACATCTCATAATGGTGGGCTTTGTATGAGTACAATTTATTCAAATATTTTTACCCTTTATTCAAGGTTGTCCATGGTAGTAGAATCCTATAGAAGTTTACACAGCTCAAAAATTTTTATGAGTATAAAAATTCACATTCATAGGAAAAATAAAAGAAAAGCATTTATTATTCTAAATCAGCAGCATAAAATCTAAAAAATATTTTGGCTCCTAGATCACTATATCTAGTAGGAGGACCATTCATGTGGAGATGTGAAAGTATTCAAAAAAAAAAAAACCCTTTGTTTTTACAACCCTCAGTCTTTACAACCCTTTGTTTTACCAGTATTTGCTCTAACAGGACTTTGTATATGCAAAAGGTTATCTAACAGCTGAAGTCACTAAGTCAGATCCTTTAGCCATTTGTTCAGCTGATAAAGATACATTAAAAATCTCTCCCATAGTATAAATACCCATGAATATATATACCTATTTATTGCTTACAAACAAAACATAGAAATATTACTATCTGAGGAGAAAATATGCAAATATTACTAAACTCCTCTAGTTCCCTACAGGCATAAAAAAAGATCATTTATAATATTGTAGTATTTTTATAAGAGAACTAATTTTCACATATTAATGTAACATGACACATTTTAATTTTAATCACAGCTGAGATTATTTAACAAATTTTGTGGTTGCAATGAGCTAAAAAATATGACTTACTTAACCAAACCTGAAGATCAAAAGAAAACTTAAGGTCTTTTAAAACATGATCATTTTCTGAAGTACATTTTTTAGAGGAAAAAATTCACTAATATTCCAAACTCTGAAATAATAATTTCAACATTTGTATTTTAGTCACTTTTTAAAAGGACTATAAGAAGAAAGGGTCTGCAAATGCTAAGAGCAAATACAATGATTGGATCAAGATCTTTTCTTTAGAATCTTTTCCATACAGGAAAATGAGGAACTCTAAGACAATGATAATGAAAATAAAGCGGCTGGAGCAAAAGGATGGTTACACTACTTAGATGAGGGGTTGAGAGAGGCCGAACAGCAGCACAGAGGGTGTTAAAAGAAAAGGAGAGAGACTAGGACAAAATATATTCAAAACCTAGGCAACCTATCTAGACCCTTACATCAAGATTAAACAAAGAAACTAGGCTAAAATCTTCTACAAAAGCCCAACCCTCTCCAACCCTGCTTTCTTCTTTCCTTAGTTTGTGGTACTGGTAGGGAAACTCAGGAAAAACCCCCTTTGCAAGGCCTAAACTCCTCAGGCAAACGCCACCTCGCAATGACTTCTAAATTAGCTCAAGCCCATAGGTCCTAGCAAGATGATGCAATTTTATTACAGTGCAAGAATGTGAATTTAGGTACTAATGCTGTTGGCACCATGTAAGTCTCAAGGCTGGATTTCTGTGATGCATTCTGAGGGGACTGGTGAATTATCTGCACATCGTAGCCTAGCATTCTTGGTAACAGTTACGACTCATCCAGAATACCCCTTAAAAGAAAGCCTCTGACTTCATCTACGGAGCAGCTGCCTGTGAGTCAACATGCATTCATATCTGTGCCACTGCTTTTGAGCCTGCTGAAATTCACCAGTGGAATTGCTATTCCTGCCCTGATCTAACATGTCTAGCCCTATACTCCATAGGGACTTGCAAGCTACCAGGACAAGCCCCTACCACTCTTATCAAGAGTGGCCAGAGTGGTAAGAATCTTAACCCTTACTGTCTCTGGGCTAGGGCCTGCCTTATTGTTCCTCTCTGTTCCTAAGGTAGGAAGTAGTTTGCTTTGGTTTCATTCATAACTAGGGAATCTGTGTATTTTGTGATGACAAGGAGAGCGGGTGAAGAACCTGCACTTAGCTTTACCTTTGATACTATAATAGATAGTTGAGTCTTTAAACAGACAAAAATCTCAACAATAAACTAGAGTCCCTAATAGAAACAAAGTGAAAACCACAAGCCAAGATAGCTGCATAATGCAAAAGGTACTTGTTTCATGATTCTGAGGGGTAAGGACTTCATATATACATGAGAGACCTATGTGTACTCTCATGCACCAAGATACAATATAACAACCTTAAGAGATTTCATTATATCAGTCATTGGTAATTAGATCTGAAAAGACTCAATTCTAAATTTTTTTTTTCCAATTCTAAATTTTAAAAATAATTTTACAGCTATTTAAACCAATCTAAAAAACTTTTCCAAACTGAAAGAATACATTACCTTCTTTAAAAAAATTACTAGCCCTGGCTGGTGTGGCTCAGTGAATTGAGCACCGGAATGCGAAGCAAAGGCTCACCAGTTCGATTCCCAGTCAGGGCACATGCCTGGGTTGCAGGCCAGGTCCCCAGTAGGGGGTACAAGAGAAGCAGCCACACACTGATGTTTCTCTCCCTCTCTTTCTCCCTCCCTTCCCCTCTCTCTGAAAATAAATAAAATCTTTAAAAATATATAAAAATAAAAAAATTATTAGAGTCCTCTTACTAATAAATATTAATATACCTTTAGTCATAGATCTCCAACTCTAGTCATACAAAATATTAAGTTTTTTCAAATAGAATTAAAATGGAAATATCTCCTCTTGTCCAGCTAAACATTGTACATATTCTAGAGTCTCTAATTTAGTTACTAAACCCCTGAAATGAAGACCTACATACAGATTTCTGAGCATACACTTAGTTTTAGAAGGGCATGATATATCATATAAGAAGTTTACATTACACTGCCTATAGTTGTTCTAAGTATTTGTTCTCTCATTCAAGAGTCTTTCCATAATACATGAAATTTGAAGAGAATGTGAGAAAAGGAAAAGACCTCAATTCTGCCACAATACATCTTCCTAAGTGGGGTGTGCACATGCCAGAGGTAGGTGATATGATCCTTCAGAGTACAAGAAAAAAAATAAACTTTTATTTAAAGTAGTTATAGAAAAGAACTTGTCTTCTAATTTTTTATGATATAGATTGACACTGGTTCCCTCGTTTGATTTGAGATTATATGGTCAAATGTCAAATACGAAGCAAGTGATCCAATAGAAGATTGGGAGTTCCGCAACACAAAACAGTGGGCAGTGGTACTCCTCCTGCCCATTATATTCTCTCTCAGCATACTACAAAAAATTATAGCGTGCCCAGAGTCGAAGGACATAATCTAGTTTCAAATAAACTAGATGCTGACACTTCTCTAATTCCTTGCACAAGACTTTCATTAGTCACTTTACAAGATAAAAACAACAGTAAATGAATCATACATGAAAAAAGTGAGCCAAAGCCAGTATCAAGACAACTATTTGAAACATGAATTTATATATACCACTTGTATACATATACATCTATATACTAGCCACAATTTATATTCACAAAGTGTATACAATATATATGCCTTCTCTAAGTGTATATATACTGTGCCTTGATATAGTAGCTAATGACAGCAATGCATGAATACAACTCGCAATTTGTAAATTTAACAAATAAAAATACTCAGGATGCGTACTCGAAATTATTTTTGATGGCCATTGTTTTGGGGAGCAAGTTACTTGGATTATTTATTTATTATTGAGACATTATTTACATATAACATTGTATAAGTTTAAGGTCTACCACATTAATTTAATACATTTATATTGCAATGATTGCCATTGTAGTTAGCTAACACCGTTATAACCAAGTCACATAATTATCATTTCTTCTACTGGTGGTAACAATTAAGATCACTTGGATTTATTTTAAAAATAATTTAGCAAATTACAGCATATGCCAACTTTGCCATTTTTGTAGCGTCTCTAAATCAGCTCCAACTTACCCGACGCACAAGAAGGAGCACTTGGCATTGTCTGAACTATGAAAATTGTGATCATGCTAAGAAACAAAGGTAATTTTCCATGTGGTATTTATCATAACAACTGATTCCAGGAAAATTATTAACCTAAGACACACACACACAAAATTAATTTTATATGTGGACAGTACTATATTTCAGTACTATGAACTCCACTTGCTAGTTAATTGGGTCTTTAGTTCCAAAAATGACCAAATGTTATATATTCCAAAGTAATAAATTTCAAAAAAGTAGTTCTCCCAGTTGAATACACTTCTTGTGCTAATCATTTTTCTAATCCAAAAATATGTTCCAAGGGCTTCAAATGAAACTGTTTCATGTCTAGTATAACTAACTCCTCAACGGTTGTAATATTGGAATCAGAGCAGGAACTGTAGTTACCCCAGGATAAATAGTAATCTCTACAAGTTGTTTTAAAAGAAAAATCAGATTGTATGCTATATTAAGAAATACTGATTAGGCCCTGGCTGGGTAGCTCCGTTGGTTAGTTTTACCCCAATACACCATAGTTATGGGTTCAATCCCCAGTCAGGGCACATACAAGAAACAACCAAAGAATGCATAAGTGGAACAACAAATCGATGTTTCTCTCTCTCTAAAATCAATAAATAAAACTTTTTTTAAAAAATCCTAATTTACAGAGTAGCCTCAGAAAGTTTTTATTAAAACTTTATCAAAAGTAAAATTTCTAAACTAAAATATAGAATAACCATCACTCCAAACAGTCAGAAATCGAGTTGAACAATAGTCTGACAACTGCGGAATTAAAGAAACCACATCCATCCAGACTGGTAGGCAGGGCAAGGACATGGAACAGGCCAGTCCCTCACCCACATGTGGTGGATAAAAATTTGTCGAGGGATCCCAGCCCACAACCAGACCACCCAGCCCAGGGATCCAGTGCCAGGAAGACAAGTCCCCACAATTTCTGGCTGCAAAAACAAGCTGGAATTGAGTCAGTGGAAGAAATCGGTGGAGCCGCAAGCAGTTCCTCTTAAAAAACCCACACACAGGCTCATCTACTCAGACTCACTCCCTCTGAGCTCCAGCTCTGGGGTAGCAGCTTGAAAGTCACCAGTGGCATAAAAGGAGGAAATGCAGTGTCTGACATCAAGGTGAGCAGAGGCCATTGTCCCTTTTCTAAACCCTCCCCCAACAGACCCACAGAGCCACAGAGCCAGCAAGCTGGGGCTGTATCTGAGACTCCATCAACCTTACTAACACTGTTTGACCCACCTTGGAGATTCCCAGAGACTCTGCCCCACCCAACTTACAGACCCACCCAAGCTGCTTTTACATAAAAATGACTGGTCTTGGCTTATGCTTCACAACTTCCTAAATCCTCTCAAACAAGCAACAGCTGGCCTCAAGTGAGCCCCAGGCCCAGCACTAGCAGCAGCCAGCCTGGATTCACAGCTTGGCTTCACCTGGGAATCTCCAAGCCCAGCACAATAGCAGCCATCTCAGATTGCTTTACAGCTCATGCAGAGTGGCCTCAGGCAAAACTCAGGTGGGGACTGATCTTGGACTGCACCACCTAAGAAGCCCCAAGGCCAGCGCACCCAGTAGACAGCTACAGACCACATCAGAGCGCTACCACTTTGCCACTGCACAACAGATCCTCCAAGAAAGACACAGGCTGGTGGTCAGTGGTCACAGCCAATCCTTGCCACTGACTGGCCTGGGTAAATCCCTCCATTGATCTGCCAACAACAACCAAGGCTCAACTACAAAAGAAGCATGTACTCAGCCCACACCAAGGACAAACCTTGAGTACCGAGCTTGGGTGATAGGGGAGGCTGTACCACTGGACTTTACAGGACGCTTAACTACATTAGGCCACATTACCAAGACACAAAGTCAAAGCTGCTCTACCTAATACATAGAAACAAAGGGAGGCTGCCAAAATCAGGAGACAAAGAAACATGGTCTAAGTGAAAGAACAAATCAAAACTCCAGAAAAAGAGCTAAAGGAAATGGGGATAAGCAATCTATAAGCTGCAGAGTTCAAAACACTGGTTATAAGGATGCTCAAGGAACTGAGCGAGGACCTCAGCAGCATAAAAAAGACCCACTCAGAAACAAAGGATACACTCATTGAAATAAAGAACAATTTACAGGGAAACAACAGTAGAGTAGATGAAACAGAGATTCAAATTGATGATTTGGAACATAAGGAAGCAAAAAACACCCAAGAAGAAAAACAAATCCAAAAAAATGAGGACAGTATAAGCAGCCTCTGGGACAACTTCAAGAGGTCCAACATTCGCATCATAAGGGTGCCAGAAGGAGAAGAAAAAGAACAAGAAATTGAATATCTATTTGAAAAAATAGTGAAAGAAAACGTCCCTAATTTGGTGAAGGAAATAGACATGCAAATCCAGGAAGCACAGAGCGTCCCAAACAAGATGGATGCAAAGAGGCCCACTCCAAGACACATCATAATTAAAATGCCAAAGTTTAAAGACAAAGAGAGACTCTTAAAAGCAGCAAGAGAAAAGAAGTTAGTTACCTACAGGGGAATGCCCATAAGACTGTCAGCTAATTTCTCCAAAGAAACGTTGCTGGCTAGAAGGGACAGGCAAGAAATATTCAAAGTCATGACAAGCAGGGACCTACAGCCAAGATTGGTCTACCCAGCAAAGCTATCACTTAGAATGCAAGGGCAGATAAAGATTTTCCCAGAAAAAAAAAAAAAACTAAAGGAGTTCATCATCACCAAACCATTATTACAGGAAATGTTAAAGAGACTTATATAAAAAAAAAAGAGCAAAACTATAAACAATAAAATGGCAAAAAATACATAACTATCAACAATTGAATCTCAAAAACAAACTAAGCAAACAAGATGAACAGAGACAGAATCATGGATACGGAGAGCATTTTGCTAAATGCCAGATGGGAGGGGAATGTGGGGGAGAATGGGTGAAGACGTGAGGAGATTAAGATGTACAAATAGGCAGGTATAGTATAGTCATGGGTATATAAAGTACAGTATAGGAAATGGAGTAGCCGAAGAACTTACATGCATGACCCATGGACATGAACGATGATGGGGGAATGCCTGAGGGAGTGGGGGGTGCTGGGTGGAAGGGGACAATGGGAGAAATATCAGGGCAACTGTAATAGCATAACCAATAAAGTATAATTAAAATAAATAAAAATGTATAAAATTAATGGATTATAATCAATGCAACCACTTCAAAATTTTTGGTAGGTGCTTGGGACTAAAAAATTAGAGGAGTGTTAGATTGTAAATTAATCTTTAAAAGTTTTTTTAAAAACAAAATAGTTAAAAGCAATTGTGTAAGGTGGCAAAGTAGTTTTTTTAAACTGCTTTTTCATTCTCAAATGTTCTACTGTCTTAAAAAAACAAAAGCTCATTAATCAAAATCATCATATAAAAAATGTCTTTTTTGCAAAAATTACATAGGACATCCAAACTAATAAAAAAATACTGTTACATTTACTCCCTACAATGACTTTATGAGGTAAAATGGACAATGTATTATTACCCTCAATTTACATGATGAGAAATAGGGAAGGTAAATGATTTCATACATATAAATTTGTTGCCCACCATGTGCCATGCACTAGGATATCCTGGAGGGAAAAATAGACAAAATTTACCCTCATGGAGTTTATTTTCTAGTAGAAATAATAGATAATAAAGGGAGGAGCATTTACTTTAGATAGTTTAGTCCGTAAAGAAGTGACATTTGAACTGAGAAACAAAAGATCTAAGAAGGATTCAGGTAAAAAGCCAGGGTCGGAGAAAACAGCAAATGAAAAGGCTTTCCAGTCAGTCTTGCAAGCGGCCAAGTTCATAAGACAGAAAGTGAAGGGGGAAGTATTAGCATGATCAGCTAGTGAAAGAGGTAGGTAGGAAAGGAGCAGATCTGCCTGGCAGAACAAAAGTCAAAGTCTTACCATGCATGGCATAAGTACAAATAAAAGATATTAAGACATTTTAAATTTAGATTTTTTTGAAAGATCACTCCAACTCCTTTATGGAAACTGGATTTCCATGATGAGGACAATGGTTAGAAAAGTATTCTAAATATAAAAGAAATTATAATAACCTATGCTAAGTTGAGGACATTGGAGGCCGAGAGAAGTGGATGAATTTGAAATATATTTTGGAAGTAAAAGACAGAATCTGATACTGGATTGGATATCAGGGTAAAGAAAAATGAGGGGTCAAGGATGATCCTGAGGTTTGAGGCTTCAGTAACTAGGTAAATGGTGTTACGACTTACTGGGATAGGAACACTAGCAAAAAAATAAAAATAAAAAAATCAAGATTTCTGTTTTTGATATATTAAAAGTTAAAGATCACTTTTCAAGTAGATAGTAAGTTAAATATTTACGTGCCTGAGTTGCAGGTTCCATCTGCCATAGGGATGCATACAAGAGGCAACCAGTGTTTTTCACATCAATGTTCTTCTCCCTTCCTTTCCCCCTCCCTTCCCCTCTCTCTTAAAAATAAATAAATAAAATCTTTCTTAAAAAGTCAGAACTAGTTACGGTGGAATGATAATTATCAAAAACAAAAGCTTTTAAATTAAAATACATTATATAACAATATTAAAATAAGGCTAGACAAGGGTCTTAACCTAGGATCCATGGAAAGGATAAAAGCGCCACTGAACCTCTTGAAGTTGTGTATAAAATAAATGTGCATGTCTGGGGAAAGTATCTCATGACATACAAAACATTTTCAGTCGGGTCATAAAAAAGTTTATGAAGCCTTGAATTAGACGATATCTCCTAACTCTTAAAGCCTGTGACCCAACACAAATTCGGTGACATTTTACTTAAGGCAAATTAACTGATTCACCTATTAAGGAAACAGAACTTTGCCTCCTTCTGACTCATTGCATTTTCTCTTAATCCAAGTCCAATAAAAGTCAGTCTTGCTTTAAAATAAAAATTTTTAAATTTCATAGCTTCAATTAAGTAATTAAAAATTCAGTCCAATAGTACCCTTCAATTTCAAAATCTTCTGTATCTTGCCCTTGGTTTGTCTACTTTTTTTTAAATTATTTTATTGTTGTTCAATTACAGTTGTCCGCATTTACCCTCCCCCCACCCCACCCCAGGCAAACCCACCTCCCTCCCTTGCTTCCCCCCTCCCCCTCGGTTTTGTCCATGTGTCCTTTATAGCAGTTCCTGAATACCCTTGTCCCCCTTCTCCCCTTCCCTCTGGTTACTGCCAGAATGTTCTAAACTTCAATGTCTCTGGTTCTATTTTGTTTCTCTGGTTGTATTTGCTTGCTTACCTCAGAAGCGTCTTGGCTGTGACTGATCTGAATTCCCCGGTAGCTGATCTGGCCAAGGTGCCTTCGCTCCTGAGTCCTCATACGAAACTTTTTAACATTTCATATAGTAGAGGCTGCATGATGATGTACTCCTTGAACTTGACCTTATCTGAGAAGCACTTTATCTGCCCTTCCATTCTAAATGAAAGTTTTGCTGGATAGATTATTCTTGGTTGTAGTCCCTTGCTCTTCATGATTTGAAATATCTCTCTCCA